>OMKP01084137.1:0-11873 GCA_900302375.1 Bathygadus melanobranchus | reverse complement strand
AAATCACGTGAGAGATGTCATTTTCATTTTTACAACCCAGGGCATCCCATTTAAAGTGACTTGAAAATGATCCTGAAATGCAACAGCGCTCTATCCAGCACTTCTTCAGGCCTGAACATTGGGACACCCGAAATGGTGGTTATGGTGGAGGGTACAGCCAGCGGTGTCACACCTACACATAAATGATCAAAGAAAATGCTATTTTCAACCACCGCGAGGAGCATCTACTCAGCCTAGCAGCCAACACGGGTTTTACTCGCGCCCTGTGCTGTCAGATGAGGGGCGAAGGCGTTTCAGACTCCATCTCCAGTAACAACACATTTACATTTACATTTACATTTAGAGTATTTGGCAGACGCTTTTATCCAAAGCGACTTACAAAAAGTAACACATTTGTCGAAAGAGGGAGACAACAATATATCGCTGAAGGTACAGTACAATTAGAACAGAACAAGTTACAAGCATTCCTGATTGCCAGGTCAATAGAACAAGTTTACAAGCTTACAATTGCTAGGTTGGCTCCTTACTGTACAACAGCAGGTAGCCAGGATAAGATGCTACACAAGCTAAGTTTTTTCAGAGTCCAAGCTATTCAGAGTCCAGGTGAACTCTGAATAGGTGGGTCTTGAGTCTCCTGCGGAAGCTGGTCAGTGATTCTGCTGTCCTGACCTCTGTCGGGAGGTGGTGCAAGGACAGAGAAGAGTTGTGATTTGGTGGAATGATGTTTGTTTATTTTTAGTGATGGTGGTACCAGGCGGCCAGCTGAAGTCGTTAACAGTAACACAGAACGACTACTGAATCAACTCAACCACAATATGACACAAAATAAAAACGAAAAAGTACATAAATAGCAATAGAGAAACTAAATAACCTGAAAACACTCTCAGCAAGCGAAATCAAGTGCTCGCACAGACCCAACTCCCAGCATGCAACAGAGAGAGAGAGGGGAGAGAGAGAGACCAGAAGCAGAGTGAGAGAGTCAATACAAGGAGAGAGATATAGACTCACATATAAATAGGGACTCGGTAGAAGGAGAGACTCATTATAAAGTGTGAGAGAAAGTCAATATAAGGAAAGATAGTCAATAGAGGGTGGGAGAGAGAGACAGTAGCACTAGTAGTATTCGTCTAGAGTAGTATACTATCAAGAAGTAAAAGACAAACCACACACACTAGACTACTTCTCTCACTCTTGTCTAAGTGCTGTTTTCTGCACATCTAAAGGTTAAAATCCCCCAGCAATGCTTATCCCATGGTCAGAACCTTCAGGGGCTTATCTAATGATCTACTCCTCAGCTAGTCTATTGACAGCCGTCTGTTAACTGTCATGTGTGGACACAGACTGCACAGTAGCCTCAAGGCCTCCACACACCAAACAGAGCGCAAATGGAAGCTGAACTTCCCTGCGTCCTTATATTCACACCGGAGGCATGTTCAATTCCATGCAGACTCCCTCATCTGGGCCATTTAAATGGATCAGCTGAACAAAAACACGTCAAAAACGACAGAAGCTAGCAACAGGTAGAATAAAAAGCAATGCACTTCAGCTCATTGGTTAACATGGGAGCAGTTTGAAACGGTGTGGACGTGCTAATTGGTTAACATGGGAGCAGTTTGAAACGGTGTGGACGTGCTAATTGGTTAACATGGGAGCGGTTTGAAACGGTGTGGACGTGCTCATTGGTTAACATGGGAGCGGTTTGAAACGGTGTGGACGTGCTCATTGGTTAACATGGGAGCGGTTTGAAACGGTGTGGACGTGCTCATTGGTTAACATGGGAGCGGTTTGAAACGGTGTGGACGTGCTCATTGGTTAACATGGGAGCGGAATGGAAGCGTATGTGCTTTACCGTTGTGCTCTTGAGCTTTGGTGTATGGAGGCCTTCACTCTGTGTAAATGCTGCTCTCCACTACGCATCACTGTGATTGTCATGTCGTGTGGAGGGTGAGATCTCCGACTACGCTGGCAACAGCCAATGAGATTGGAGATCAAGAACGACCAGTTTTTTAAATGTTTGTTGGATGTTTATTTCACAATATAGGTATAATATTACACATAACCAAGTTCTGTTTATTCTGCATACGGCATAATTGGAGTTGGGACAGATGTGTTGCGACCAGTTTGTTAAAATGTTCGTGTTGCCTTTATTTTACAATATAGGCATAATATATATACAATTTACATATAATCTTCAAACATTCGGCTAAATGCCGGCAAAACGTATCCTCCTCCTGCACGATATCGCCGTCATCAGAGAAAGCTTTTTGCACACGCCTATTAATACATCTCCAGGCTGTCCCAAGGAACACGGGCAGCGAGACTTGGCTTTGACACGGTCCATGAACGGCTTCTGTCCAAAAGGCTTCTTTAAGCCGCTCTGACGGAAGAGACCCAGCTAAACCGCCCCATCATAAAACCGCTTTCCCCGAGCGAGCGAGGGAGGATCCTCACCAGCTGGTGGTAATAATCACCGCCGTCTCCCGTGGCACGTCGATCACGCACCAGGAGCAGCGTCTCCGGATCTACCAGGACTCATTTTTAGAGGGTTGTCCTCGTTTCCCGAACCACATCATGAAAAGGTGGGAAACTAGCCAGCTGAACTTTGGAAGCTAACCTACGCAGGCACATGCAATAAATACACTCCTTTCATTACACTGCCGCAATATAAAAGAAACACAGATGCTGCCAATGGAGCAGACCGTGTAAGGTTTGCTTCACTGGTATTTATAGAAAATAACAAACCACAGACAGACGTACTTTGAATCCACAATCCATTAATTTATTTATCTTCCAACTCTCCAGCTCCAACTCAAACACACTCTGACCCCGGAAAAGGAACTCTGAAAGAATAACAAAGTCTGCCCTACGGCAAGCACAGAGGGACATGCAAAACAGCAATAATATAATCATCTGTCACATATATTTGTCATAATGTAATCTGCTCACTGGTTATGGTAATTAAAACACACATACTTGCTGTACGTGTGTGTGTGTGTGTGAGACATATCCATGTCCCAGCATGCACTTGGTGGTTGACTGTTCCGGCCAGCCTCGGGGAACTGGCGGTAACCTGAATGTGTCCACCCCACCTCATCTTCCGAGAACTTAAATGCACACAAGAAGAAAATTGCACAGAAAATACACTCTACCCCCACTCTGTGTTCCTCCTCTGCCTTCATGATTAAGGGACTTTTTCCTTGCCCTTTGGGGGGCTGGGGTTGGTGGATGTCATAAAATACGGCCTGTAAAGCCATTTGAGACTAACTCTAACTAAGGACTATACAAATAAAACACCTGACTTGACTTGACGTTGCCGAGATGGAGGCTAATCATTCAAGCTAGCTGCTGCCTGGCCGGCCAATCAGCAGGGACAAAACATCCAGCCAATCACACACAGACATCAGTTAACTAAAGCAAACCACGCCTTTAACACAAAACATTAGCACACAAAGAACCATGAACAGAGGGAGGGACATTAACAATAACAACTCAATGAGCCAGGGTCATAACATTGACCTAGTCCTACTCTATTGGGAGAGAAGCCATCGATAAAGAGGTGGGGGGGCATCTTTAGTACATCTTTATTAAATCACTACCCGTAAGCCAGGTAGTAATTTGTGTAATTTGGACACATTTGGTTATGTTCATGCTTCAGACATCTGTTCCATAATAAAAGGGTCTCTCCAAACGTAGGTATCAGAACCACCAGAGAACCATGGCTGCAGAGGAGGAGGAGGAGGAGGAGGAGGAGGAGGAGCAGGAGGAGGAGGAGGACGGTGGGGGGACTGGCGGTCTGGAGAGAAGAGGCAGCACAGAGGACGAAGCCATTTCAACAACAGCACCAGGTACAGTGTTACACAATGTATGACAAAAAACAATTAGACACGGTTTCACCGATCACAGTCACTGCATTTCCATGTAGTCATTTAGCAGATGCTTTTATCCAACACGACTACAATCAAAAGTAGCAACAAAAGTAAAGATCGCGCTGCACATCTGGACTCCTGCACAACTTCAAAATAATAATCCAGTTTTTTTTAGCGGGTAGTGCAAACGGTGACAGCAGATATCACATAGCTGCCTCTCTAAGCACAAGGAAACAGCAGACTCATGGTTTTAGAATTTTAAAGGTTGCTGTAGGTAAGATTTAAGAGCTACGATGTGAGTGTTATTTGTTAGAAACACCATAAGCATCCGTCAGCTATTAGTGAGTGAAGTGCGCTGCGAGAATCGAGTTCCATGATTGGTTTGGGGAATCCATCTCGCCTGTCAGTCACATTTGCCCACAGCGTTATCATCTCAACGGCGGAGAACCTTAGGTGGGGTAGAGCAGAGGGAAGGTGTGTGGGTTGGGTTGTTTATTATTTTCCACATATTTTCCACTCTTACTCTTTAAAACTCTCAAACCTAACCTACAGCACTTTTCAGTTTTGGGACTCCACCGTGGCTCCATGTTTCACATGAATTTGAGGCAGACTTGCCCTGCTCTATGTTTTTGAAATATCAGTATAATGTTTTGAAAAGTCTCATATCGTGGCTGCTTTTTTCCTCCCGTGTGATTGCCTTTAGAGCTGAGGAGAAATGGCCTCTCCTTACCTGTCAATCACCAGAACATTAGCCTTCTCCTTCAGTCTCCCGCTGTCAAGTTTGTAACACACCCCGAGTTCTTCACTGTGCTGCACAGCAACTATGTGAGTACTTTACGCTGTACAATATTGCCTCACATTCACCCATTCATACACACATTTATACACACATTCATACACACATTCATACACACATTCATACACGGACGGTGGTGTCAACCATGCAAGGCAACAACCAGCTCGTCAGGAGCAGTTAGGGTTGTCTTGCTCAAGGACACCAGCAACCTTCCGGTTGCCAGACAACTGCTCTACCTCCTGAGCTACTGCCGTTCATTGTGTTGCACAGCATAGCTGTTGATGGATTTGCGTAGCTCGATAAGAAATCGTTAATACCCATGACCTGCTCTCTAGATACAGCAGATAGAGAGGTCTTCCTTGATGCCAACCCTAATAGACAGTAATAGAAAGGTGCACTATAGCTGTAAGGGAAGTCTACCCTGAAATATCTGTGGAACTTTAACATTCAAAGTGGAAAATGCAGATCATTAGCCCAGCATCTTCCACAGAGACAAATTAACACCTTATATGGTGTATCACAGTGGCACAGTGGTTAACACTGCTGCCTCACAGCATGAAGGTCATGGGTTCAAACCCTGTGTGGGTGTTGTAGCTTCTCTCCTTTTTCTCAGTTTTCCTCCGATTGCTCTAGGTTTCCCTCCCACACCAAACACATAGATGTTAGGTTCATGTTCCTGCCAGTGTAGGAATTTGCGGTTGATCTCCGGGCGCTGCGCTGTGGCTGCCCACAGCCCACAGAATGCATCATATTTTGTTGTACTTGTGCAATGACAATACAGTTGGATCTGAATCGATGACCTGTCTTATTTACTCCCCATTGTCCATTTGTGAACCCAGGGAGCGTACCGCATGTTCACCAACAGCACCTGTGTGAAGCACATGGTGCTGAAGGTGCGTCGGGACGCCAGGAATTTTGAGCGCTACCAACACAACCGGGACCTCGTGGTCTTCCTCAACAAGTTTGCAGACACCAGGCTGGAGCTGCCCAGGGGCTGGGAGATCAAGACAGATCTGCAGGGCAAGGTGAGTGTCAGAATGCTGCAATGGGCGGTGGCTCTGTTTGGCTAATGCTTCAATACTCTGCAAAAGGCATTTCATATTCACCCAACGTAACTTACAGGTACAGCAGCAAACATAAATGGGGCTCTTTCCCCAATGGACGTAAGATAACGTCGTACTTTATTCATCTGTTGGGTGTCACAGCAGAAAGTACAGAACATTCTTTTTTAAAATTAGAAAAAACAAGAATGAAGCTACCGATATACACAAAAGGAGGAGTGGAAATATAGGTGCAAAAATATATCTGGAACATTACCTGGAACTTGAATCAATTCATAACTGCAATTTCCTTCATCTGTGTTCACTGGAGTGGTTGTAGTGAAGAAACCTTGTACTTTGTTTGTAATTCATGTGGCTTTTCTCATTTCTGTTCAACGTAGTCATTCTTTGTGGACCACAACAATCGGGCAACAACGTTCATCGACCCCCGGATTTCACTTCAGAGCGGCCGGCTGCCCAGCCACCTCTCACACAGACAACACCTGCAGAGGCTCCGCAGTTACAGTGCCGGGGAGGTAGGACCGCTGTACCTGACGCACACTGCAATGTTCTGCAGATCTGTCTTGACCTCCCAGCCCCTGGGCAGCTCCAGCCTGGTCTCTGCATTATAGATTAGTTAGGGAGCCACTTCAAAAATCCACGTTAGGGGCCGCAATGGTAATATTAATGACAATAATACTACTACTAGTAATACTACTATAATAATACTAGTACTACTACTATTACTATTACTAGTAATACTACTATTACTATTACTAGTAATAATACTACTACTACTACTACTACTACTACACCACCACCACCACATTATTTGAAAAACCTGGAAGTACTTAGTAGGATGGGATGCCATTTATTCAATAAAATAATGTTGTCTGAAGTGAGGACTACGGCAATCGTACAGGAACCAGATTTAGTGTCCCTGTTCTGACACGTCTTCATGAAGTGAGACTGTTGGTCATTTGTAGTTCAGTAAGCGTGCCGTGTGACCAATGATGTCGCCCTTAAATGTGTTGTTGTATAGTGATGTGTGCTTCTCTCCTGTAATTGTACTGCTGCAAAACTGCAGTTTCCCCTGGGGGATAAAGATCCATCTAATCTAACGTCACAATTGTAAATATTGTATTGTATTGAGTGTACATGTTTTGATGTCTGGAGGATGGATCTGGTTGTCAACATAGACACATTCACTAGGGCCGAACAAATAATCCAAATATTGTGGAAACTGCAATATGGCCAAGTGCAATATCCAAATCACCAGATTTTGATAAGGTCACGTGTATAGAATAACAGTACCTCATTATAAATGAAATACTGTCGTGCTGCAGAGATGCACTGGCCTACGCATTTTGTTCTCCAGATGTCTGGGACAGACCCCAACAAATGTCACATCATGATTTCAGTAGTTTTTGATGAATGAAAATTGTGATGCTAAAAGCAAGCATTAGTCAGACCCCACGCCCCAGCTCCAGCGGAACGCTCCACTACTTCAGCTGGCCGGTACCACCATTGCTAAGAGCAAACAGACGTCGCTCCAAGTCAACTCTTCTCTGTCCCTGCACCTCAGCGGATGTCAGTACAGCAGAGAGTGAACCATGTCGCAATATGAAAAAGACATTTAGCTCTAACATTCACCCACAAAAACAAAGAACAAAAACCATGCTGGGATGTGAAGGCATGCGGTGTGTATTCCTCCAGGCGTCCGACGTATCCAGAAGCCGAGGGTCGTCTCTGATGGCCCGGCCCGGTAACAGCCTGGTAGCGGCCGTACGCGGCCAGCACCCGCCAGACTCCCTACCGCTGGCCACACCATGTAAGTGACGTCCCTGCGACATGTGTATTGAACTATACTTTACTATCATGGGAAGGACGTGAGTAGTGACTGGGGTGCGTCAGCAGTGGCTGAAAGCACGTAACAGGCTGTGATTAACAACTAACCACCAAGCTTAAAAGACACACAGAATGTTTGTATTTGTATGCGTAAATATATTTGAGGTGGGAATAATAGAAATACATGACAAACTGATTAGAGGAAACGAAGAAGCGAGGAAACAGTTTCAATTTAATTTAACAGATGAATACCACAGAAGGTGAAACAGTAAATAGGCTTATTCAACCAGTAGGATGAAAGTGTTCAGTCCCTTTTCATAAGCTAGATATGAATATTGGAGTCAGTGTATGACTCATACTAGTTCAAATCAAATCTTCTTTTGTTTTGACCAAGAGCTATCTGCATACAACTTGAGGTGTAGCTCAACATCCATCTGGAGGCTTTTTGAAATGACGTTTTCCATTTAGCAGACCAGGGTGCATTTCCTGTCATCTTGTGTTCGCTGTTTTCATGGCAACTCGTGAGGCGCCGTGTGGCTGCCTCTCTAATGGAAGCAGTTCACAACGTTGCTGATGGAAGTGGTGATGGTGCTTAAAACTCAAACACCAAGTCCAACTGAATGCGCCATGGGTGGTCAGGGCCAAAACAACGCCAATGGTGTGTGATCCGTACGTCCGCGGACACGGTGTCTTGCGTGACTGAATTGCTTTAACACCTGCTAATGCGTTTCAGATTAATCGCGAGCGTTCACGTGTTAACGTTGACCTCGCTAACATATGTACAAAACAATGTCAATTAAACAACGGCAGATCTTTAGGCCTAATACAAAGTCTAAGGCCTGTGCACCTATAGCTTCATTAAAGGCTTCATGGATTGTGACTTTATTTATTTATCTTAATGTGCCAACTAATGAAGTCGTTTGGTGCAGAGCTGAGGGGCTGCTCCCCTGCTTGTCACGGAGAGTTAAGCTCACCGGGGATATTTATAAATGAAAAGAGTGACAGTAACTTAACGTGCCGTGTGACTGAACTATTTGGAGACTGTTGTTCACCTCCATGCGGGGAAATGCTCCTAATTAGCATGGGATGACAGGGAGTGGGTGAGACCCTGTCATCAGCCACCACCGTCGTCTGTCAGCTGGGAGTTGGAAAGGGGTCTCAGATGGATATCCCTTTTTTTTTTTAAATATCCAGACATGTGTGCGTGTGTGCGTGCGTGCGTGCGTGCGTGTGTGTGTTGTGTGTGTGTGTGTGTGTTTGTGTGTGTGTGTGTGTGTGTTTGTTTCCAGGACAGGTAGAATTCATAGTGCACCTTGCGTTTTCCTGTCTCTCACTCTCTGTCTCTTTTGGCTTCTCCCCAGCTTACAATGACAAGATTGTGGCATTTCTGTGGCAGCCAAATATCTTTGACATGTTAGAGGAGAGACAGCCGAGCCTTGCAAGAAACCATGCGCTGAGGTAGGTAGCTCATTGTAAGCTCTTCCCTGTCGCTGTTACTCCCTCTCTGCCTCCCACTCACACACACAAGCAGACTCACTCAAGCCGATGCTTGCACGCCCTTAGGCTTGCATGAATAAGTAATAAGCACATCCATACGCAGACATACAAATACATATCCAGGTTTGTTTGTGTGGGGACGCACACACACAATCCCGTACCATGGCTGTACTTATACATGGAACCTTAAAAGCCTTACCAATGATGTACGGCTTCGGATCAGACCTTTTTCTACTTCACTATAACAAGTGATCAGGAGGATACAATGAAATGAATGCTGATGTGGGAATTTAAGTAATCACTCAATCAGTTTGCATGGCCTGAAGCTATAAGCACCGGAGCCAAGCTAAGGACCTGGAATGTTAAAATAGAAAGCTGTAAAAACACAAATCAGCTATTCATGGTTTAATGAATCCAAAAAAATTTTAATAATAAAAATAAGTAATTAAAAATAATTTTAGTTTTGGATTTCGTTTTTCTTTTGGATTTGCTGCGCTGTATTTCCTGGTCTTTCAAGTGCTTGTTTTGCCTGCAGTGTGCCCAGGCTATTTCTCACAATGAGCAAGCACTATAGCTACTATACCTGCTCAGTTATATACTTGTATATAGTCCTGCTGCTAAGATCGCTATCTGGCCGATATTGGCCTAATATGTGGAATCGGGTATCGGTGCTGGAGTCTATGCATCTGATACTCATCCTTACCCTTTTTCGTATGTTGCGAAATCAAAGCTGCTATTTAGCCACACGAGAGTTAGTACATTAGTATTTGTTTCTGAAAGTTCATTGTCAATTCAAAACTAACTTTTGAACGTGAGGCAGATCCATAGGATCACTACCACTACAGATAATACACACGTCATTTCTGACCGTTGCCCACATGTACGGTGGAGATCGCATCATTTTGGAGAGGCGTCCGCAGAGCGTAACTGTAATGGATATGTTGGTGACACCTAGTGGTGATTTGGGGTAAAGGTGGGTAACGGGAATGTTAAGTGTGAAGCACCTGGGAGTTATTTTTGGCGAAACCATTTGGTGGTTATTATTAATTATGCTGCATCAGTGTTGGTAGTGTACTATGTACGTTTTTTTGTGTTGCATATGTTTGTGTATATGTTTTGTGTTAATTGTTGTAAGTAAGTAAATGCTGTATTAATCAGTGTTGGTAGGGGATGGTGTAGCCTATAGCGATCGTAATTGTCAATGTGTTATGTAGCGGTGATACAATTCAGTCACACTTGTATCGATGTATCAATATTTGACAAAGTTAGTAAACGGGCTAGCCTAATATTCAGCTTTTTAATACAAGAACGAAAACCTTCGTATATCAGATCGGTAGCTGTATCGGCAGATACTGAAGTCTGCATCGGCTCAGAAACAGAAACAGTGTTATGGTGGCATCCCTTCTTACTGTATACTTCCATGAAGTCACATGGATGATTCTTCGCTGATATTAGCACATTATTCCAGAAGGTATAATTAAGGATAATGCCAATGTTTATTGCACTACGGACATATTGGCGTGTTGCCCAATGAAGCAAGCTAAACCAACAATGTTCCACTCAGAGAACACTACCTAGACTTGTTGTTATCCGAAACCACTAGTCTTGTTCCTTGTGTACTATCTCAGTTATTATACTATCATAGTTTTTTCCGCAAACACGTCCTTGTTAAGCGACAGCAAGGCATTTTGTTTCCTAAAACTAGAATGTTTTAGGAAACGGTATGGTACAAACTAGTGATGAGTTCTGCTGAGCAAAGCAACACATCAACTCAGCCACCGTGAGCTGCCCGACAACACATGACAACACATGACAACACATGACAACACATGCTTGTCATGTGGGGTATGTTGACAATAATAATAATATTAGACATTTTTTTAAATGTCATAACACTGGCCTTATCCTTTTAAGGACAATGCCGGTCTGGATGATCAAACCATTGTAGCCGTCTCTTCTGCCTTCACTAAAACATCCGTTGCTGATATAATTTTTCAAAATGTTATCAATTCTGCCAAAGAGCATAATTGGGTCAACAAAGTGATGTAGACCAATTTTATCGTTAACAGATGCTTTAGTGAAGCCAGGAGAGACAGTTACAATGTTTTGATCACCCAGACGGGTATTGTCCTTTAAATACCCTTACCTGAATAGAATGTCTATGTAATATAATGACATATATATATACTGCATAACCACATCAGAGAGAAGATCCACTACATCAGAACGGAGGGGTCCCAGGGGTTGGAGAAGCTGTCGTGTGACGCAGACCTCGTCATTCTACTGAGGTATACAGCCATGGTGTTCTAGTGGGGAACTGTTCGACTGTTCTACCACGTGTACCAAATATGTGATTCTAATTGCGGTGATCTGACGTACCACAACTGAGCCTAACCGAGCCTCTCGTAGCGGTATAATACACAAACGCTGTATTTTCTGTTGTCCTTACCGTTAGCTTATTCGAAGAGGAGATCATGTCGTTCGTTCCACCCCACGCAGTCCACCCCGGTCTAGGCTTCTCCCCTCGCTGCTCTCCAGCCTCATCGCCCCAAAACTCTCCCGGTAGGTTCTGCTTCTACTGTATCCTACTGTGTTCCACTGTATCCTACTGTGTTCCACTGTATCCTACTGTGTGTTCCACTGTGTTCTACTAGTCACATCTCTAATCACATCACACGTGCAGAAATGTGCGAGGTACATTGCAAGATAGATTTGAGTCACTTAATCAGCTACAAAAACAAGTCATGGTAAGACAACAAACAGGTTGTAAATGAATTCTTCCCGTAATACCTTGAGAACAACCTACAGTGTGTGTGTGTGTGTGTG
>OMKP01084136.1:0-13200 GCA_900302375.1 Bathygadus melanobranchus | reverse complement strand
GAGCTTTGGGTAGTGACCGAAAGAACTAGATCGCGGATACAAGCGGCCGAAATGAGTTTCCTCCGCAGGGTGTCCGGGCTCAGCCTTAGAGATAGGGTGAGGAGCTCGGTCATCCGGGAGGGGCTCAGAGTAGAGCCGCTGCTCCTCCGCGTCGAGAGGAGCCAGATGAGGTGGCTCGGGCATCTGGTTAGGATGCCTCCCGGACGCCTCCCTCGGGAGGTGTTCCGGGCACGTCCCACCGGGAGGAGGCCCCGGGGAAGACCCAGGACACGCTGGAGAGACTATGTCTCTCGGCTGGCCTGGGAACGCCTCGGGATTCCCCCGGAGGAGCTGGACGAAGTGGCTGGGGAGAGGGAAGTCTGGGCTGCCCTGCCCCAACTGCTGCCCCCGCGACCCGACCTCTCGGAATAGCGGGAGAGAATGGATGGATGGATGAATGAAATTAATAATAAAAGTACTTGTAGCACATTTTTGCAAGTTCAATGTTAAAAGGTTCAATGTCATTCGATCTGCCACATTAATTGAATAGCCCTGGTCTACAGTAACTTCCTCTATCAAAAGTCGACCTTAGACCCAGCCCAGACTGTTGATCTGGGTAACCATTCAACACGTTTGTTCGGCTCTATCCAGTGGATGTGCAGGCCATGCATCACCAAAAAACATTCAATATATTGGGCAGGATACCACTGCACCAGACAATGCTCAATCCATGCAGACCTCAAAATCTCCAAATACATTCTGTAGGATTTCCAGTTCAGCTGCAGTCCTTGTGATGTGGCAAAATGACTGGTAACTTCATTGTTTAGACTAGTCACATGCCCCTGCCTCCAGTATTACTGCTTGTAGATTTGTCGAGGACTGCTCACCCTAAAACATGCAGTCACACTCAACACTACACTTTCTTGGACCATCAGCAATACACCCGCCAAGTGTGAAGTCGATCTCAAATGAGATTGAGGAAGATTTGGTTGTGTGCAGATGGTTGTGTGCGATGCTGTAGCTTATGGGTTCTGAGATTGTATGTGCACCAACTCCTTCTTACTACTCCTATGTCTCTCGCTCCTTTGTCTTATATTTGATCTTCTAGGGGATGATCAGCTTGGTTCAGGAGTGTATCGACCGGCTCCATGTGTACAGCAGTGCAGCCCATTTTGCCGAAATCGCAGGGAAGGAGGCTGGGGAGGCCTGGAAGGCCATCCTTAACTCATTATATGAGCTTCTGGGTTAGGAGACGCTGTCATCCTCATATAGATAAACATTAGTGATGCAACTGAATGACAAAAGTGAACTGTGGTCACCCGTGGTTATGAGTCAAACAAAATAAACATTGAACATTTTTTATTTGCCTTATATAGGATATGATTAAAATTTATTAAAGATTAATTAAGATTAATTAAAATTAAAATGACTATTCAACATTTGACAAGCTGAATGAATGAAAATGAGCTAGAAATAATTTCAAAAGATCACTTGAAGACTAGCATCAACATAAAAGGGATAGAAAGTTGTGAGGTTTTTCCAGCAGAACTGGTATAAAGTAAAGAGGCTCGGTGTTGCTAGTACTACTTATGTAAATGTGGATTTGAATATTCAGTGCCTAGTCAGCCACTGACCTCAACACACATCACTGCTGTATACGATATTCTGATATGTGACTTCTCTCTACTCTCCTGTTTTTGCTAAATCCTGCCCTTCACTAGCTGCGCTCATAAGGGGAAACAGGAAGAATTGTGCTCAGTTTTCTGGCTCATTGGATTGGCTGATAAGCAGACTGGAGAGACTGGAAGCTTCATCCGGTAGGTTTTCACCATGAGTGTTGCTGTTGGGCAAACATGCTTAGGTGTTCCATCAAAAGTTACGATTAGCATGACACTTTTCAACAATCGTGTAATTGTGTGTGTTGTAGTACGCTGCAGCACTCTGTCAACCAAGACGGTTACATTGTGTTTCTAGGTATACTTGAGGTTCTACACTGTTACTGTGTTTCTAGGTATACTTGAGGTTCTACACTGTGTTACTGTGTTTCTAGGTATACTTGTGGTTCTACACTGTTACTGTGTTTCTAGGTATACTTGAGGTTCTACACTGTGTTTCTAGGTATACTTGAGGTTCTACACTGTTACTGTGTTTCTAGGTATACTTGAGGTTTTACACTGTTACTGTGTTTCTAGGTATACTTGTGGTTCTACACTGTTACTGTGTTTCTAGGTATACTTGAGGTTTTACACTGTTACTGTGTTTCTAGGTATACTTGAGGTTCTACACTGTTACGGTGTTTCTAGGTTTACTTGAGGTTTTACACTATTACTGTGTTTCTAGGTATACTTGAGGTTTTACACTGTGTTACTGTGTTTCTAGATATACTTGAGGTTCTACACTGTTACTGTGTTTCTAGGTATACTTGTGGTTCTACACTGTTACTGTGTTTCTAGGTATACTTGAGGTTCTACACTGTGTTACTGTTTTTCTAGGTATACTTGAGGTTCTACACTATTACTGTGTTTCTAGGTATACTTGAGATTCTACACTGTTACTGTGTTTCTAGGTATACTTGAGATTCTACACTGTTACTGTGTTTCTAGGTATACTTGAGGTTCTACACTGTTTTTCTAGGTATACTTGAGGTTCTACACTGTGTTTCTAGGTATACTTGAGGTTCTACACTGTTACTGTGTTTCTAGGTATACTTAAGGTTCTACACAGTTACTGTGTTTCTAGGTATACTTGTCGTTCTACACTGTTACTGTGTTTCTAGGTATACTTGAGGTTCTACACTGTTACTGTGTTTCTAGGTATACTTGAGGTTCTACACTGTTACTGTGTTTCTAGGTATACTTGAGGTTCTACACTGTTACTGTGTTTCTAGGTATACTTGTGGTTCTACACTGTTCCTGTGTTTCTAGGTATACTTGAGGTTCTACACTGTTACTGTGTTTCTAGGTATACTTGAGGTTCTACATTGTGTTACTGTGTTTCTAGATATACTTGAGGTTCTACACTGTTTTTCTAGGTATGCTTGAGTTTCTAAACTGTGTTTCTAGGTATACTTGAGGTGCTACACTGTGTACTGGTGGAAAGTCCTGAGGCTCTCAATCTCATCAAAGAGGGACACATCAAGTCCATTATTTCTCTACTGGACAAACACGGACGCAACCACAAGGTGGACCATCCACACATCCCTTGACGGGTTTGATTGCATGCAATGCCCATGTATAACACCTTGTGCATACCGGTTGTGTAGAAAGTTGACACTGCATGTTTTTTTCACGCAGCCCAGTACTGGCTTGTTCTGCACGGCTTGTCCAAGCCAAGGACAGCAATAAGAAATTATGTCTTCAGTATCAGTCTCATTGTGGTGTAAAAAATGTACATATAAGTAATAGAAAAGAAAAGTAGAATGGAAAAGTAGTAGAAGAGAGAATGTACTCTTTTGGAGAGAGACTACGAATAATTTTGTATATTCAGTAGGGCTGTCAAAATAAGTAATTATAGAAAAAATTTGTTAAAAAATGAACACAGATTAATCGTGCTCTATGATGCTCTACGCACTACAGTGACCATGTAGGAAATGGCGGAAGTACATAACCTATTTACGCCTGTTATTTCTCAACAGTCCTCTTTATGTCCATAGTGGTAAACTTCATTCATAGACCTATAATTAGTTCTATCTATTGTATGTATTGATCATTAATCTCGATGGCAGTCGGCTTTCCAAGCCTACTTATGTGAATATATGTTTTGGATACCAACTTTCTCCAGAGAACGCTCCAAATGCACACAGAGACTCACCCACTTGTCATAATCCCCCTCATCTGCAAACTGCCATTCGCTACACTATTTTACACTTGGATTAAAAAGTAAAACTCCATTATAATTTAATCCTCTAGGATATTTTAGTGAAATGATGGCATCTAAAAAAGTCTTTCACCATCGCAATTCTTATTGGAAAATGCTGCATATTCACGTTGTAACTTATGGAAACAGTTGACGTGATTTTGTTTGTCCGAATGTTTTTCTGTTTTTCTTGCTCATGATGTTTATTTGTTGCGTGCCTACACTGCATTGCATTGGAAGTTAATGGTCTAACTGAACTGCTACACAACTGCACAGCCAGTATGTGTGGGGCATAACTCAGACTTTTGAATACACCAAGTCTCTTTGTGTATCTTTTGTAATTGAATGGGATGGACCTTGGAGGCTCCGTCCTCTGTTGTCAAGTTGACTATCATGTCAAGTTAGGTTCTGTTTCTCGCACTGTTGGAAAGCATTTTTCATACTTGTGTTGTGAACCCAAGCCAGAGCCCAACTGCACCCAGTGGAGATGTGAAGAAAACTAAAGTTTGTGTGTGTGTGTGTTTATACCAGGTACTAGACGTGCTGTGCTCCCTGTGTGTGTGTCATGGCGTGGCGGTGCGCTCTAACCAGAATCTGATCTGTGACAACCTCCTGCCTGGTAGAGACCTCCTACTGCAGACCAGACTGGTTAACCATGTCAGCAGGTATATGCACACACACCCAATCACACACTCATTAGCCACATCAGCAGGCACACATGCATGCACGCACGCACCCACACAAATACACTCATTCGACCATCAATACTAACTAAAATCTTTGAGTTTGGGAAATAGCTCAGAGCTTTTACTCTTTTCTAGCAGTTTTCTCTCAGTTGAGTGCTTTTTTGGTGCTGCATTCATGTTTGTTAGTTAAAAGTATATGGTGGAATATAAAATATTAAATATATGGGAGTGAATAGATGCCTTGAGGAATGAGAGATCAGAAGTATGGCGTAGTGTCAGTCATTGTCAGTTACAGTATGTTCAGGGTGGCTTGGTCTTGGGCAGATGTAGCATGATGGAAAGCGGGTTGTTTGTTGTCCATTGTGCTCCTGAGATTGCTGGTTGGATTGATGGGTTATTGGTGACTAGAATGTGATGTTGACAGTTTGCTTGGGTTCAGGGCTTTTTGTGAAAAAAATAAGTTGTGTTTTCTGTGAGTTTGATTGTCCATTTGTTTGACCATTGTTCTATTTTTTTTTTTATCAATTCTTTATTTAGAGGATAGTTGAGGGCATAACAGAGTTGCTTTCCCTTGCAGTTACAGAGAGCATCAAATCTACAACAAATGCACAGCATGACTTGATACCCTTCCCTTCTCATTATGCTTTTTTTTGTAAACAATATTGTTCTATTTCATTGATGCATTTGGGTCCGTTTTTTTAGCAAGTTGGGGTAGTAACTTTGGTCTTATGCAAACTGTGAGATATGGCTTGTGGTGGGTGATAAATGTCAGAAATGAAGATGATGAACAACAGTGGGCCCAGGACTGCCCTTTGTCTGCCCTTTGCCTGCTTCTGGGGTGAATGGTGATGAGATTTTAGATTTGATTTCCTGGTGTTGGAGGAAGGATGAGCTTGATTGTGGTTGATGGGAGTGGGAGTTTGGGGTGCAGCAGTTTGTATAGTAGTCCTTGGTCCCAGAGTTTGTCAAACCCTTTTTCTTTGTCGAAGAATCTTGCCAGAGTGAGTCGAAGTGTTTTAGCATGTCTGAGAATCTTGTCTGTGGTGGATCTGTTCTTATGGAAGCCTGCTGGGTGAATTCCTAGTGCGTCTTTCTGTGTGCTCTATGATTATTCTTTCAAAGAGTTTGCCAAAATGATTGAGGAGACTGATTGGGCTGTAGCTGGTGGGGTCTTTTCTGGGTTTTGGGATCATGGTGACGATGGCATATTTCCACATGCTACAGATGGTATAGAGCTGTGTAGGATGGTGTCAACTTCTTTGTTTTGTATTTTGGGTCTTTATTTTGGTGATGCTGATGGTGGTTTGACGGTGCAGAGGGGATTTTGTGTTGCTGAATTTCTTGTTTGACCATGTAGGGTCAAAGTGCGGATCAGTGGGGTGTGAGTGTGAGGGTTAGGGTTAGGGTTAGTGTGAGTAACACTAACCCTCACCCTAACACTTTGGAGGTGGTCTTTGAAAAGATTTGTCTTGTCTGTGTTACTATGCATTAGCTGGCCGTTTCATTTTTGAGTAGATGGGTGTGAGTAGTGGTATTTCCATTGATCACCTTGATTTTTGTCCAGAATGTGCGAGGGTCGGTGGTGTTGTTGAGGCCCTGATAGAAGGTTCTGCAGTTGGTTTGCTTGTATCTTGCGTTCTGGTGATCTCCTCTTTTTCCTCTTTTTTTTGATTAGAGACAGGATGTGGGAAGGTAACTGTTCAGAGGGCGGTTTGTGGGTGGTAAGTGGAATGGCTTGTTATTTGGCTTGAAGGAGGATGTTTCCCATGTGTGCTGCCATTTGGTCAACATCCATTGATTGTGAGGTTGTGGTATTTTCCCCAGTTTGTTTTTTGTAGTTGCATCTATTTCATCTTGCAGATGCTCGCATTAGGTCGATAGTGAAGGATGCTGTGATGGGGAGATGGTCACTGCCTGTGTCTTGGCCAGTGTTGGGACTAGGATTACTTTTGGCAGTAACTAGTACTCTAACGCATTACATTTAAATTCAGTAACTCAATTACCATCGCTAAATGGTTCATTACTGCGTTATTTTTATGTAGATTGGTAGCGAGCTGCAGTGCAGTCCTGGCTCCTGTGTCACATGCGGAGACACATTGTGGGCGTGTTTGTGTTTATGCTAGTCTAGACTGTCATGGCGGCGCCCACTAAGTCGAGTTTTTTCACATGGAGATATTCTCACTATTTCTCTTTTGTCAAGCACAAAGAAAAGAACGTTTTAGTTAACTAGTTACTATTTTTCAGTAACTAGCACAACACTGGTCTTGGCCTACAGAAAAGGTGAATATTTTGCTGGCAAGGTCTGGTGTGAACAAGTATTATCTGGTGTTATTTACGATAAAAAAGCCAACTCAATATTTACAGTAAGAGCACTATAGACAAAGTATATATGTATGTATGTATATATGTATAACCATGTGTATATAAATTATGTGTAATCGCTCCTATGTATGTGTGTGTGGGATATGTGGCAGTGTGTGGGTCTGGGTGGGGGCCCTGGTGAGGTCAGAGTTCACAGTCCTGATGGCCTGTGGAAAGAAACTCTGTCTCAGTCTCTCTGTTTTTGCAGCGTGACTGCGGAGGCGCTTGCCTGACCGCAGCATCTGAAACAGTCCGTTGTTGGGGTGGTGAGGATCCTTCATGATCCTGCAGGCTCTGGTTCTGCACCTCCTTGTGTACAAGTCCTGCAGGGTGGGGAGTTTAGTTCCAATAGTGCGTTCAGCCGAAGGCACTACTCTCTGCAGAGCCTTCCTGTCCTGAGCAGAGCTGATGCCAAACCAGGCAGTGATGGTTCCTGTCAGGATACTCTCTACAGCTCCAGAGTAGAAGGACTAAAGGATCCTCCGAGAGACATTGAATTTCCTCAGCTGCCTGAGGTGGTAAAGGCGCTGCCTTGCCTTCCTCACCAGAGTGTCAGTTTGTGTTGACCATGTCAGATCTTCTGTGATGTGGACTCCCAGGTATTTATACCTGCTCACCCTCTCCACAGTCGTCCCATTAATCCCCAATGGTGAGTACTTCCTCTGTTGTTGTGCCCTCCTAAAGTCCACAATCAGCTCCTTAGTTTTGGTGATGTTCAAGAGGAGGCTGCTGTCCTGTCACCAGAGTGACAGGTCAGCCTCCAGGTAGGCCTTCTCGTCGTTGTTACAGATCAGGCCCAACACCACTGTGTCATCCGCAAACGTGATGATGGAGTTGGAGCTGAACCTGGTCACACAGTCATGTGTGTACAGGGAGTACAGTAGGGAGCTGAGGACGCAACCCAGCGGGGATCCTGTGTTCAGGGTGAGGGTGTTGGAGGTGTGTCTGCCCACCCTGACCACCTGGGGCCTGGCGGTCAGGAAGTCCAGGATCGATAGGCGAACTGCAGTGGGTCCATGGAGCAAGGGAGGAAGGCACAGATGTAATCCTTAATCAGCCTCTCAAAGCATTTCATGACCACCAAGGTGAGGGCCACTGGTCGGTAGTCATTCAAGCATGCTGGAGAAGCATTCTTAGGCACAGGGACAATCTCATGAAGCAGGCGGGGACCACAGACCACAGGGATATGTTGAATATTGTGGTGAACACTGGAGCTAGCTGGTTAGCACAGGTCTTCAGTATTCGCCCAGATATGCCATCTGGGCCTGCAGCTTTCCTGGTGTTCACCCTCGTCAGGGCCCTCTTCACACTGTGCTCAGTCACAGAGAGTGCATGTACATCCCAAGCGGTAGAACTCAGTTCGGCTATGCCCACATTGTTAGCCGACGAGCTAGTGCTGTTGTTATTAGCCTCAAACCTTGCATAGAATGAGTTCAGGTTGTCCGCTAGGGATGCGTCGGCACTCACAATTGCGGGGGGTCTGCCCTGGTTATAGTCCGTAGCCCCTGCCATAGACGTCTGGTGTCGTGTTTCTCCATCTGTGACTCCACTCTGTACCTTTGCTTGGCCTCCTTCACCGCCCTTCTCAGTTCATAGGACGCCGCCTTGTATTCATCCATGTTGCCGGATACAAGACCGGAGTTATAGGCAGCAGTACGGGCATTCACAGCGTCGCGGATGGATCTATCAACCCACGGTTTTCGGTTAGGAAAGGACCTAACTTTTACCGTAGGGACGATGGTGTCAGCTAGCGTTGCTATGAAGCACGTAACAACTTCCGTAAACTCACTGACATCCCTGGAACTGGATTGGAACATGTCCCAGTCAACGTCACATAGAGCGTCCTGTAGCTCGGCCTCTGATTGGTCGGACCACCGCTTTACGTCCCTCGTCACTACCGCTTCCTGTACTATCCTTTGTTTATACTCCGGTAGCAGGAAAATGGCGGCATGGTCCGATTTGCCGAATGGAGGGAGAGAGACAGCCTTGTAGCCTCTCTTAAACGGTGTATAGCAGTGGTCCAACATTCTTTCCCCTCTGGTAGCACACGTAATGTGCTGATGAAAGTTCAACTTTTTTTTAGGTTCGCCCTATTAAAGTCCCCAGTCACCACCACAGCGTGGTGATGCTTGTTCTGATGCCGACATAACACATCGGGTAGGTCCGATAGTGCTACGTCGGTGTCCTCTTGTGGTGGTATGTAGACGGCTGTGATGATGACCGAGCTGAACTCTCGGGGAAGATAGAATGGACGACAAGAGCTCGTCAGATGCTCCAGGTTCGACGAGCAGGAACGAGAAAGAGTCTTAATGTCCTTGGTTTTGCACCACTTGTTGTTGGTCATGAAACAAACCTCTCCACCCTTAGATTTGCTAGACACTTCTGTTCTATCCGCACGGAAAAAAGAGAAGGACTCAGGGCACCAGCGGGGTCAGCCATGTTTCTGTCAGACAAAAGATGTTACAATCCCTCATGTCCCGTTGGAATCTAATCCTCGCCCTAACATCATCCAGCTTATTTTCCATGGACTGGACGTTAGCAAGAAGGATGCTGGGCAGAGGTGGACGGTGGGCTTGAACTCTGTCTGTTCCGAATTCCACTCCGTTTTCCTCGATGTTTTCTCCTTCGTCTCCCCGTAGATGCGTCTCCACTGTTGTTGTTGTGGTTCGCTCGTAGAATCTCCACCGGCCACGCTGGGTCGATGGAAAAAGTGGGCAAAAACCTCCAACGAGCTGCCACAACGGCGTCTGGACACGGCCACACCATCTTGTTTGAGGTCTTAAGAACGTTTTGTTGATGGATGTGATTGTGTTTTTTTGTATTGTTTGTAGAAGTTCTTCTCTGTTTCCTCTTATTCCTCTGATGTTACAGTGTAAATGTGGTCATTAAAACCTTTTTTGGAAATGACTTAAAATGTTGTCCTAGTGTAAATGGATTATTTATATAGCGCTTTTATCCAAAGCGCTTTACATTGCCTCACATTCACCCATTCATACACCGATGGCGGTGTCAACCATGCAAGGCAACAACCTGCTCGTTGGGAGCAGTTAGGGATAGGTGTCTTGCTCAGGGACACGTCAACGCTAGGAGGAGCCAGGAATTGAACCAGCAACCTTCCGGTTGCCAGACAATCTTCTCTACCTCCTGAGCTAGTGCTGCGCTATAGTGTCAAATGGTAAGTGGCTTATTTATATCGCGCTTTGATCCAAAGCGCTTTACATTGCCTCACATTCACCCATTCATACACCGACGGCGGTGTCAACCATGCAAGGTAACAAGCAGCTCGTCAGGGTTCGGTGTCTTGCTCAGGGACACCTCGACAATTAGCTAGGCGGAGCCGGGGATCGAACCAGCAACGTTCCGGTTGCCAGACAACCGTCTCTTCAGCTTGGCCTCCAGATGTGTGAGGTTGTTTTCTGGTCTGTTGGGTGGCTAGGGAATGGAGCTGCTTGCATTTCTGTTGTGCCTTGTACTTGGGTGGGGAACTTCAGTGGTAGTGGTAGTGGTGGTGAGAGTGAGGTAGGTGGGAGATGTCCTTCCTGAGGTGTGACTTTTACCACAGTTGGTACATTTGGCCTGAGATTTTTCTTTGGTGCATTGTTTGTGGTGGTAGTCCTCTCCGCTAAGCAGGCATCTGACAGGGTTATTGCAATTAGTGGAGATATGATTGAAGTTCTGACATTTGAAACACTGCTGGATTGGTGGTGGTGAGGTGTGAAGGAAAAAGCCCTTGGATGAGTGTGGCTGCATCATCTGGGTTGGTGAGGTGGATTCTGATGAAGCTGGTGGGTTGTTGTGTGGCTCTGCTGATGATCCTGTTTGCTCTGGTGGTGGTGATGTTTTGGTTCTCCAGCTCCTATTTCATCTCGTCTGGGGTCATGTCTGTGTGGAGGCCCTTGATCACCAGCACCTTGGTCAGTGTGCTGATGGGCCCCCTTTTTTCCAGCCTGCAGGGGATTCTTGCTCTGTCAAAAGCTTGAGGTGGCCAGGGGGTGAGGAGTGAGTTGAGTGATGGGATGTCTGTGGTGATGTGGTGTGATGAGGTGCTCATGTGTATAAGTTTGTCCAGTTGTATTGTAGGCTTGCATCTGCATATGTATTGGTTTATTGCATTGTTGGTTGGAAATGTATCTTTGTTCAAGTGGTCCATAACAACTGGTGTGATGTGGTTGTGCTTGTGCTCCCTCTGATTCATTTCTGGACCTTTTCCTTAGCTTGGTGCTTGGGTTGTCAAAGGTGCTATTTTGTTTTTTGTAACGATTTCTGCAAATGTGGTTTTGGGTGGAGTGGGGAGGGTGAGGGGGGCAAGTTTGCGGTCTTGGGCCCAATCTCATTTCTTATGTTTACCCCTACCCATCTTTTTCGAGTGCCCCTAGCTTTCCGATTTGCCTCTCGGAACAGAGTTACAAGGGGTAGTGTTTGAAATCGTCCCCTATGAAATGGGACAACCCTGCAAGACCCTCATACATAATCAGTAGTCGTCGATGGCCTTTTGGAAAACAGACACAAGTTTGTTGTATTTTGAATCTCACAATGTTGTCTTTAGCTTTGATTATTTCTCTTGTGTGGGCTATACAGTGTTTCCCATACATTGATTCACATTGATTTATTGGTGGCGGCCCTCCACAATATCAACATTGACTGCCACATATTGATTTCCTTTTTTTACTATTTAAGTAGTCAAAAGCATTCGTTGCTGCACAGTCATGCATTGTTGTTGGGGCTATCTAAAATAGGTTTGTTCACCAAAGTTTAGTGACTGGCCTGGGTTGGTGGATGTGGTATGTGTGTGCTTGGTGGCTGGTTTAGGCAGTCTCACTTGGCCCAAGTTAGAGTCTGGGGCTGGGTGGGGCTGCACACCTGTGATTCATTGACTAATCAGTACACACAGGTTAAATCAGCCATCATCACATACACTCGAGAGAGAGAGCGCTAGCATGCTAGCTTTGTTCCACATGCTCTGTCCACATTACAACAAACTGCAATAAACAGTTTTTAACAATTATTCACCACCTTCCTGTTTCCTGATTTCGGAGGAAGTGCATGTTTAGTGGCGTGTAGCAAGAGCTAATTGCTCTTGCTAAAGTTTTACAATAATGACCTCGTCTGGAACGTCACAACATAAAACAGAAATGGAAATGTATAGCAGCATATCGCTGCTTTGGTGGTGTATTTAAAATTACTCAATCTCAATTGCAGTTTGTGTTTAACCCTTAAATGCATGGGTGTTTTGCCAAACGTTCCTACATTCTCAGGTCGCTAGCGACCCCGTTACTTATCTAACACAGATTGAGTTATAAATTGAAATACTGCATGTAAACGTTTCAAAACACTTTATTTAAGTAACACAATAACATATTTTGGTTATATTTCGATATTTTTAATAACATAACAATGCAATGTGTGCTTTTGTACAAATGTAAAAGATCGCTGTTATTATAATGAAATAATACTGCAACAACTTTTCAAAACTATTAAAATAACAAAATTTGTTAGATTTTGATATTTTTCAATAACTTATTACTTAACACTTACTTAATAAGAACAAGTTATAAGGCAATTCCTGTGAACTCACATATCAGCGAACATCTGATATGACGGGACGCAGATTGAACGAACAACGAACACAAACGCCACAGCTGCAAACCCAAGCATATAAAATAGTCCAGCGTTAGGCTATAAGAACAGCACAGCACAGTAATCACACATCACAGTCACTGTCTTGTGGTCATTGCAACACGGTTCTGCGCACTGCGCGCAGCGGTCCGCCGTTTTGCGGTCAAGCACCGATGGGCAAATATGACACCTTCTGCGCTTTCAGGGTCGTTCTTCGGCTTCTTCGGCAGGTCTCTCTATGGCAAAGCCACAGATTTTCAAGGCATTCTGCGTTGCCTTTGGAAGTCGTGGCACCTGCTTTCTTTTCTCCAGATGTGGTCTCAGCAGCTGCATTCCAAGGTTCTCAAGGAAAGCGCGACGTCTGTGAGAATGCGCTTGCCAATTTGGAAACTTGGAGACAAAAATAACGTGCGTTTATAGCAGCAAGGTTGAGGCAGTTGTAGAAATAAGCCAAGGGCCAGCGCTTTGTTCTCCTCTGTACACTGTAGTTGTGACACAGTTGGTCTACACGGTCCACAGCGGCCTTCGTCTTATTGTAGTCCAAGATCATCACAGGCTTTCCAGAACTCTCATCGACCTCCTTCTTGTCATGCATGCTGGATAGAAGAAGGACCACTTTTCCCTTCTTGGGAATGTAAGACACCATTGCTTGCTTCTGACAAAACCCAAATAAACTTGATCCTATAACTCTCCCCTTTGCAGT
>OMKP01084135.1:0-12659 GCA_900302375.1 Bathygadus melanobranchus | reverse complement strand
CCACCACTGCTGTCTGGCAGTCCCGCTTCAGCTTTAATTGCTTTATGAGTCACCTAATTCCTCCGAGGGACGACAGATACAGAGTGTGATGGAGGGAGACGGAGGAGGAGGAGAACAGAGATACATCTAGAGATGTATTCAGAGATGTTCAGTGAAGGTAAATGACAAAACATGCATTTTTACATTGTCTTATCTTCTCCTTTGATCCATTTGAGCTCTATCACCCCCATGCTTCCTCCGTTCACACGTCTTCTGTCACATTACGGCCTTTTTACTGTCAAAACAGTATTTGCATTATTCCATCATTGTGATACTTGATATACATGCCAATTCATTATGTCCTGATGTCCTGGTACCCCCCATGTTGGTGTGTGTGTGTGTGTATGTGCGTGTGTGATTTCCTGCTTATGTGCATCCTCATATTCATGGCTGAATGGGAAAATGAATTCTAATGGTTCCTCCATTTGAATTCATTTTCCCCTCAATGTATTCACATCACAAACAATGTTGTCCACTTCACTGCATTGCATAGGCTGTCGTTACTGCATGCTTGAATCTTCTGTGGTTAGAGTTGGGAATAACTGAGCTGTTAACGCAGAAGCTGTGGTGGGTTCCATCATCTCTACTGCACAGCTCTACTCTACACTCTACTGGTTCAGTCACTGGTCGTATCCTATTGAGAAAGCATACTCCCCGTGAATGCCAGAGAATATTAAATGCACGTCCCTGGATGTCCTCTATCAGTCAATCTTTGAAAATGGATGTCACAGCCATTAATATTCATAAGCAGGCTCGGGATTGAGATGGCGGCAAGATTTGATCATGAAGAAAAATGGTGCCCGCCACATCTCTCATCCATCATTGATTGCTGTAGTGATTGCACCTCAGGTCAGCTATTCAGTCCCGTATTAGCATATTCCAACCCCAATACAGGCATACAGTATACATGGCTACGCATCGACGTGTTTGACACTTAAGACTCTAAAGTAATATTCATTGTTATTGTAAAAATACTATAAAAATAATAATAATGTGCAAGGGAATTGTCTCTTTTCCTAGCCCTCATTAGCCTCTATGTATATCACTTTAGCTCAGGAGGTAGAGACGGTTGCCTGGCAACCGGAAGGTTGCTGGTTCGATCCCCGGCTCCCCCTAGATAAGTGTTGAGGTGTCCCTGAGCAAGACACCTAACCCTAACTGCTCCCGTCAAGCTGGTTGTTACCTTGCATGGTTGACACCACCGTCGGTGTATGAATGGGTGAATGTGAGGCAATGTAAAGCGCTTTGGATAAAAGCGCTATATAAATAACCCATTTACTTCACTTCCTTTGTTCCATGCTGGTTCGTTGTATTTGTTATGTGTTGTGGTGTTGTGGTTTTGTCAAGTCCTTTTGTGTTCCCGTATCCTGTTCCTGGTCTTCCATGCCTGTGAGCCTTTTTATTTTATTTAATACTAACTTATTGAACTATCCCTGATTGCGTCCGTCGCTGCATTTGGGTCCTCTCCTTCATGACACTTCTCTTCCACACTTCCAGGTTTTTATGGTAGACATTAAGTTCCATGTAGCCGCATTATGGGGATGGACATAAGGTATAAATGTCAAGTGCAATCAAGAGATTGCTAGGACAATTCTAGGCCAGCATTACAAGGAAGAGGTAATGTGCATGGGTGTTGGATGGATGCACTCTATGAGCAAACATTATATTGGTTACACTAGCATGAAATGATCAACGGCCCTGGAATGGGTATTGCAATCATGGGCCGTTTAAAACTGAGAGAGAATCCCGTTTTATGGCTATGCGCAGCCACATCTTGTCCGTTTTAAGATAACATAACGTCTTTAAGCTGGTCACCCGGGTCCACTTAAAAGCCAAGGGTTATATGCATGCATTGATAGCCGGCTTAAATGTCCTCCATGCGCTGATGCCCTGGCTTTAGATACATGCTCTGGCTTGGCTTGCCAAAAATACACTGTTTATTGCATAATAAGTCATCTAATGATTATTTTAGATGTTTTAAATTTCCAATATGCTATTGAAAGTTTTTACACATGGTGACATGATATGAAGCAAGAAGCATGTCCAGCCATGGGGTGTATTCACTATAATGCTACTGATGCTACGAAGACTACCATATCAACTCCTATTAACAGCAGCAGTGATTTTTACTCTTTAGGATAGACGTATATGTCATATATTCACATTTCTTATCCCTTTGTCTCTCCCCATGCTCTCACGTAAACTAAGAAAATAATATAATATAAAAAATAATATTTTATATATATATATATAATTTATATATATAATTTATTTATATAATTTGAATTTTGTTTATTCCAACATTTAACAATTTAGCATATATTTTTGTTTACAGTGCATTCAGACATACATAACAGTTACATCACAGCTACATTAGTTTTAGTTTAATGTTTACCTCTTGAAGCTGTTCTTCAAATTACCTGACTCGGCAGTTGTTATCAAAGTCACTTGGCAGTGACCCTGATAACCTTGAATTGTGGTCTTTGGCCATGCGTTGATTAATTGCTTTGCATTGTTCAAGCCAACGCTAATACATCATGTCTGCTCAGCTATTGGCACCTATTGCAAACCCCCTAGCACCTATGCTATCTGAGTCCCTGCTTCGCAGAGTTTCTTCCCCTCTCCACTGAGCTTCTTAAAGTTTTCTTGTCCATCTTAGTCAAGTCAAGTCAAATCAATATATTTACGACACCCCTTAACCTTAGCCCCCCAAAGGGCAAGAAATAACTCCCTTAATTAACAAGGAAGAAATAGCAGAAGGAACACAGAGTGGGGGATCCCTCCTTCCAGGGATGGGTCAGAGTACAATGGGTGTAATAATGGACATGCAGAATAGTGTTTACAAGCATACATTTTAAAAAAATGGAATATTAATATTAGAGCTTAGAGCTGAAGGTTGGTATGTACAGGAGTTATCTTTACATCAGTATGGGGGTGTAGCAATTAGATAAGGTATCATAATCAACATAGCAGTGTGTGTGTGTGTGTGTGTGAATAGGAACGTGATTATGTGGGAGAGAGAGGTCATGTAAGTTGGGAGGTGGCATGATAATAGAGATTGATAGCATCATGAACAATCCTGCTGTAAAGAATGCTGTCATGAGAGCCAGATTCTGCTGGTGTGATCACAAATCTCACACAAATCTATAAATGTAATGTGTTTGTGTGCCTGTGAGAGTGTCTGCCTGCTTCTGCTGTGTTAAACACTGTGTGTGTGTGCGTGTGACAGGGTGTTAATGTGTTAATGAAGCTGACCACTTTTAACTCCCATTTCCCGTTTCCTCTTCCATGTGCTATTACTGAGCTTTTTTGATACAACTGTTAATCCTTTTCTCTATTCACTGTGTCTGCTATTTTTAACCGTACAACATAAGCAGCGATAAAGGTCTCTTAGCTCAGTGACGGGTTGTTGTTTTCCCAGTGGCCTTTCGCATTGTGCATTGAGGCCATGGTGTGAAGTCTGAACATGTAGCGCCCAGCAGTTCTTAATTATGTCATGCGTTGGCTTCTAGAGGTACTCAGTCAAACAATCATGTGATGATGCACAGAGACTAAAACAGGCCAAGCTGGCCTGTTTTATTTATATATATACTATATATATATACTATACAGTATATATATATATATACTAACTAATAGTAAGGTGGACATAAGGTGGAATGGGTTAATATGACACAGATATAAAAGGAAACTAACCTTGATCCTGCTTTGCCCAAGAATGATTAGCCTATCTCTAAACTCCCTGGCTTGTTGACAATGTTAGAGGCGGTTGTGGCCAACCAAGTCACTGCTGCTTTGGAGAAGCACCATATCTATGACAAGTTTCAGTCAGGGTTTCGAAAACAGCACTCTGATGCCAATACAGATTGTGCTGTATTGGTTCTTCTTGACCTCAGCTCTGCGTTTGATACAGTTGACCACCACATCCTGATTAAGAGACTACATGATTGGGCAGGCTTATTGTCTAGAAACATTTGCCCCCTTGATCTCACAAACTTTTGTGCCTCTTTCCTCTGCTGTCAAGTCCAATCTGCGGAACTTGGGGCTTATTTTTCCTTGTCGTTCGATGCCCATGTTAAGCAGCTGACAAGATCTTGTTTCTTTCACCTAAGAAATAATGGTAAAATGAGAACTGAAAACTGAGAAGAAATTAGAGATGCTCGCACATGCTTTTATCTCATCATGTATTGACAACTGTAACTGCTGCCACCAGACTACTCACCAGGTCAAACAGACGTTCTCACATCACACCTATACTTAAATCTCTCCTGTTCCATATAGGATCCGGTTCAAAATTCTCACCATCACCTACAGAGCAGAGCATTGCATATGTGGCTGAATTACTTCAGCCCGCCCTCTCCGGTCTAGCATGTTAAATTTACTGTCTGTCCCACACACCTTAAGGCCAGTGGGCATTTGAGGTCGTAACTCAGAAACTCTGGAAGGCGGTAAATGGAATGCATTTATATAGCGCTTTTATCCAAAGTGCTTTACATTTTGCCTCACATTCACCCATTCATACACCGACAGCGGTGTCAACCAGCTCGTCGGGAGCAGTTAGGATTAGGTGTGTTGCTCAGGGACACCTCAACAATTAGATAGGTGGAGCCGGGGATTGAACCAGCGACCTTCCGGTTGCCAAACAACCGCTCTACCCCCTGAGCTACTGTCACGGCTCTGCATGCATCCCTGCAGATTCTGCTGATTCTTTTAAGAGGCAACTAAAGATGCTCTTGTTCACCCAGTCGTTTGGGTAATCTGTATGAACCTGGCCAGCACTTGTATTTAGCGTTTTTTTAATGTCCATCTCTTTCCATTGTGTATTTTATTATGTGCGTGCTACTTACTTAATTTACTTATATTTATGTTGGTATATTTGTATGTATGCTCTATGTGTATATATATGTGTATATTTTTGTATAGAAGTATACTGTATGTATGTGTTTATCTATATATCTATATACAGTATGTATATATAGGTGTGTGTGTGTGTGTGTGTTTGCATGCGTGTGTGTGTTTGCATGTGTGTGTGTGTGGTTATGTGTGTGTGTGTGTGTGTGGTTGTGTGTTTGCATGTGCATGTGTGTGTGTGTGTTTGCACATGTTGGCGTGTGTATGACGCTGTGTTTATGCATATGTTTGTGCGTGTGCACGAGAGTGAGTGTTTGCATGTGCATGTGCATGTGTGCATATGCATGAGTGTGTGTGTGTGTGTGTGTGTTTCCACCAACACTGAATTCATATCAGGCATTCTGGGAGCAGGCCTGTTGTGATGAGATTCCATAGTAAGCATTCTACCTGACGTAACCCATCTGGTGACCCTGCAACTGTCAGCACTTTCATGGATAATATTTCATCTGTGTTAGCAATATACTGGCTACATTTGAATATGTTGGTGGGTGTGTGTGTGTGTGTGTGTGTGTCCGTGTGTCCGTGTGGTTGTGTGTGTGTGTGTGCTCTTTGTTTATTTCTTCCATGTCTCATAGTTTAAGTTTGCTGACAGGTGCTGTTACCTATAGACCTCTATTAAGGATACTTAGGATGAAATATGTATCTAATCCCCCCTCTCTCTCTCTCTCTCTCTCTCTCTCTCTCTCTCTTTCTTTATGTCTCTCTGTCTCTCTCTCTCTCACCCTATAGCACCACTTGGTTATCCACTCAGCACAGCAGTACCTGTTACAGCACCTGCTCACCTCTACCAGCACCACCTCCTCACAGTCTTATCTTCCCAAATCTCCATCTCACTGCGCTCTGCTCTGACGCTATCTCCACTGTTCCCCCCCTGTAGCTTTCTCTTTCTCTAATGGTCCGGCCCAGACCGCGATTGGCAACACCTCCCGTTCACTTTGTATTGGACATTGGACATGTACGGACGCTAACATTGACAAGAGAGAGTAGCAGGGCGAGAGAGGTAGTGAGAGCGAGGTACTACGCACATTATTAGGGTTCTATGAGATCTAGGAGAACATACCGAAGCCCACTGAGACAGTACAGTGAAAACCCCTGGATCATAGAAATCATATGGTCTGGATCAACCCGTATCAAATGACATATGGGCGTGTCCATTGTCAGTGAGGCTCATAGACTGTATCCGGGGGGTTTGTGGTTGTATGTCTCCTTTTGCCAAGCAGAGGCAGACGTGATCTGTAATATGTATAGGCCTATCAGTCGGTCTTATAGATTCTTCATTAAGTACAGACTTTGCTGAACTGAACAAATATCAAATATATTATTTAAAAAATAACACAAAAAGGATATATAATCAGCAGGTCTTTGTAGATGTGTGGTTACGCAAGAAGAAAGAAGGATGGGGATGAGTTGTACGCTAATCAAATTATCACACACACACACACACACTCTAATTGTGTCAGGCTATTTATTATTCACCATCCATGCACTGAGCGCATCACACACACATCCATGGAGGTCTACCTCAGCCTGCACAGACAAGTGCCAAGCAAGGGAGGGGAGTGAAATAATTATGGGTCTGTAGCCAGAAATGTTCTCCTTGCAGTGCATCAACACATTGGTGGTGATCGGTCTAATAAATATACAGATAAGATAAGATAAGATGAATGCTTTTTTCACCAGACTGAGCAATGAGAGCAGAACACATAGGCCTAGTTTAGTAGTCTAGTAGTTTAGTAGTCTGCAATGCCCAGGCCCCCGTATCCAAAAAAAGGACATGCTTACATTTGTTAGTTAGCAGTATAGTTGGGATATAATAAAAATGGCAACAATATTATTATTCAATAATTATATGAAAGAATGAAAAATAGCGAGTCACGCAGTTGAGAACTCTACTCTGTGCAAATGGCGATGTGTGTCAGAGACAAGAACACACAATTAGTTAGTTTACATTTAGGGCATTTGCTATATAGCTATATTTGTTGTTATATTTATTTTATAATGATAGCCAAACAAATCAAGCATTTGAGAACTACTCTGTGCGTATGGCGATGTGTGTACGACACAACAACACACACACACACACTTATTGTATTTTATAATAGAATCGTAAAATGTGATTGATTCGTTTAAGAGACATTTAATATATTTGATTTGTTTCAGACAGACAGAGCACACAAACTTATATCCACGATGATGAATTGAGTTTAACTCATTCAGAGCCCATTTATCTCAGATGAATTTGTTTTTAAAGGGTTAGGGTTAGTAAGCCTATATTGGACAATGTTTCACACATATTTTCCAGAGTAACATGATGTCCTTGATATAAGGACAAAAACGTGTTGAATAGTGTGAAATATTGTCCAATATTGTTTAGAACAATACTCATCTGAAAGAAATCTTTTTCAACAAGCTATTTTGTTTTTCATATGAATATCGGCAAACTAAAATCACCACAGTGCGCTTCTATCTGTGTCTATAGAAATAAAGTCCATAGAAATAAAGCAGCCACCTAACCCTGACAATCGACACACCCATAGGCCGTTTGACTATACCGGATACGAGTTGATCCAGATCCTCTGGACCATGATCCAGGTGGACCTAGCTGGATGGAGTTAGCCTATAAGCACTGTTCTGGTCTCAAGTTTGAATCTTTTTTGAAGTTGTTTCGCTGTATTGATTTAAATTTTAAAAAAGAAATTAAAAAAAATCTACATTTCAAGATGATCTCTCCATATCTCTCCAATAGTCAAAAGCCTTCACCGTTGCACAGTCATGCATTGTTGCTGAGGCTGTATAAAATAGGTTTGGGTAGGCTTAGTAGAGTTCCCCACACATTCGACAAGTTTTACCAAGATGATGGCATGAACATCCCGACATAGAAAATGAAAGTGAAATGGGTTACAGCAGGCCGGGAGGACCCCTACACCCCTAGAGAACCCCAAGGTCTCAGAAATGTCTGAGGGCTCAAGGTTGACAAGTCTCTCTCTCTCTTTCTCTCTCTCTCTCTATCTCTCTCTCTCTCTCTCTCTCTCTAGGAAGGAGAAGTACTTTATGTTTCTGTCCCCCTAGTCGTGGTGAGTTAGCAACAGAACAGGAACCCCGGAGCTCTTGCAGGTCTTTTCTTGACGACTCTGTGATGGACATTTTATTAGAATGGATGAATGGTGGCTGTCGCGGTGCCTGCAATATGGAGCTTGCCAGTTTAAAGACTGTCTGCCCTTCTCTCTCTCTCTCTCTCTCTCTCTCTCTCTCTCCCCCTCCCTCCACACAGTACGGTAACCCCTGCTGTCCTAGCGGCAGCAGCAGGGGCCATGGATGGATGAATGTGTGTCATGTAAAATGCATGAATCGCTTCCAAGTTTAGTGGGGGCGGGGGTGTGGGCCTGCTGCTGCTTCCAACCGCCCCCTGGTGGTGACAGTCGCTGGTTTGGTAAATTATACATACCCACACACACACACACACACAAACAAACAAAGTGTACTGGTTTAACCACCATGGCCGAGGAGTAGATTGACACCTTGCATCAAAGTATATTGTTCATAAGAAATAGTTGGTGTTTAGTCAGTTGTTTGCAAGTGTGTTTGTTTGTGTATGTTGTGTGTGTATGTCAGGGCTGTAGACCACCAAGTCCAGATCGAGTCATTGGTGAATTGAGTCTTATTCAAGACCAAGACCCAGTCAGGGTCGAGACCGCTTTCATCGGAGTCCGATTTCATGTGATAAAATAGAAAAGGAAGGCTTCTAAAGACATATTTCAATAAAATGAGCATGGTTTGAGGACAAAATTCATTGTAGGTAGCTTGTTTACGTTAATTCAACATAGTTGCACCATGACTTGACTAGAATGCATCTATTAAAATGATAAAAGTAGTCTTCAGAGACCAATTCATCCGAGACCGATTCAAGAGTCCAAGACGAGACCACAACCATCAAAAATGGGTCCTCAGGCCGGTATTACACCCCTGGTGTATGTGTGTGTGTGTGTGTGTGTGTGTGAGGTGTGTATGTGTGTGTATGGCGTGTGTGTGTGTCCTCAAGCAAATGCGTCTCCCCAAGCAATCATGGCCATCACATTAAGTGCGCCTATGCACGTGTTGTATATGGCCATTGCCAGATGCATGTGTTCATGTCCATGTGGATGCGTATGTCTCTGTAGACATTAGCCCCTTTTAGATAGAGATCCCGGAATCTTGCCGGAAAGAAGATCTGTCAATATAATGGCTTTTGCCGGCATTATGCCGGCAAAAGCCATTATATTGCTTTTGCCGGCATAATGCCGGAATGGTGTGTGCTTTTGTCAGGCTTAATTGCCTTCACAATAAAAACATAGATCCCAGACCAAACCAGTTATGAACCTCACATAGACTAGAGCAAAGACTTATTTAAAATGTAGACTAAAAGGTCAAGAGCAGGTCCAGGCAGCTGAAAATTCCTTATGGCAAAAGCACATGTCCACAGGTAAGGAGGGAGAGGTCCAAATAAAATACGTCACTTCCACAGCATGTCAGTCCTTTCTTGTGTCGGCCATCTTATATAGTGTCACAGCAACCAATACAAACAAGGTGCATGTGTGTCACTCCAAATCACTTTCAAATATAAGAAATTAAGACATGAAAGAAAACAACTAATGGAATAATTTGAATAAAGATTAAAAAAAAAGAAAACTAAGGATTTAAGATAAGTAAAGCTTCCTTTTTTTTTAAGTGTCCACTTCTTGACATTTGACAGGTGGAATAAAGCTGCAACGTTCCTGCAACATGAAGGCTGTGTAAAAGGGGCTGTTTCTGTGTGACATCTGGACCTCAGATCCAGTCCCGCAGGTCTTACCCCTTATGGGTTCCTGCCATAGGCCAGTGCATATGTACGAGGTCCCATGTTCCATCCCCCCAAGGTAGTGTTCAAGACTGACAGGGATTCATGTAGATAGTGGTTTCACTTGGAGGGGCTTTTACACACACAATGGATTCAAGCAGGCTCATTGGCTCTGCTCTCTGACAGAAGAAGTCAGATTAGATAAAACAACTAAGAGTGTGTTACACTCGCACTTCCATATAACTTCATTCTGAGCTATTTTACTGTATGGCTAATGCAGATATTCTGGATAATCATACAGGAATACAATCTCAAAATAAAAACAACACACATTGACTTATTCGTCAAGAAGATGAAATGTGATCTCCGCTGTCCTTGGGTATTGTATTGTTCTTAACACTCCAAATAAAGTGCTGTGTTGTTGTCTTTGTCGTTACTTTATATGTGATTTACTTTAGATTTGGGTCACTTCACCAGCATTGGTGGTGCTATATTATATGCAGCCTAGCGCTGATTTTTTTTGGAGGGGGGAAACTGAGAAAATGCTAAACTGCTAAAACCCGAAATATGAATACAGGAAAAAAAGAAAAACCTAGCTTCCTAACTGCTCCCTAAGCAGTCTAAGTGAGTCCTAGTAAGACATCAAATTTGTCTTGAAAGCTCCTCTTCACCAGACAAGTGTCACCTGCCAAAGTTCAGTGAATGTATAATGTCAGCCGGCCATTCTCCCAGCTCTCTTAATCCTGTGCAAAGCTTTCGTAGACGCGCACTATCGCACGCTGCAAACTCTGGGCCACTGTGGGTGGTAGCAGGATAATCCCAGCCCCCTTATGATGAAAAATACAAAAATAAAAGGTTTTCACAGGAACTTTGAATGTCACTGCAGGGGTAATGCCTCGGCGAGTGTGAGTGACTGGATGGGTTTGAAGAGTGCAAGGAGAAGGAAATGACATCGTAGCAACACGCTCACAAACACACACGGAGACACACACACACGCTATCCCGTGTGCACACATGCGCAGAGATGCATAGACATCAGCACTGTCTGCTGATTGGACAGAGAAGGATATGATGTCATATCTGGTTGTTGTATTGTGTGCTTGGAACTACTGTTTAGTACTGATGGTTCCACTCTCAAAATTGTCAGTATGTCAACAAGCCGTGCACATAAATACACACACACACACACATAGCCAAGCAAACCAAGACAATCCATGTCCATCCTGCATAGCGGGGGGGCTGAAATTCACATCCAGCCTTTAACCAGCTGATGATATGCTGGCCCTTTCTAACAAATAACAAATACAGGGGAGGAAAACAGTGGAACAGCAGTTGGTTTTCTTTGCCAAGATGCCCTTTGTGACGTCCTTGGCTTCTAGAGCTGTCAGCTGCTGCTTGTTTTTTACCTTTTATTTGTATATTTTTTACTCAGCACTCTGTCCCCGGCGCTGCATTCACAGTCAGCTTATATGGAAAAGGCCGACATTCACAGGAATCAACATGAAAAGTACTGGAGCGGAATTTGTTTTCGGAGGGAGATGAGGCTTTTATTTCGATTTCTTTCATCCTAGCACCTCTCTCTCTCACACACACACAAACACCACCCACCCACTGGAGTCCTCCACCCAACACCAAGCTGTTTACTTCTTTCTTGCCTCTCCATCTGTCTCTCCCTGCTTTCGGTCTAACAAGCGATGAGCAGATCGCAACGGAGGCTGGCACTCTAATGATGATTTTAAGAAAGAGGGCTCCCTAATGCAGGCTTTTAATTCTCTCTCTCTTTGCCGCCCCCCTGCCCCCCTGAGGTGTCGGAACGCATGCTCATCTGTGAGCCATTCTGTCAACAGTGAATCAGCATCTAACTAACAAAAAAACATGCTCTGACGGGCTCTGCAGAGGTTAGATCATCATCAGTCTTACAAGTAAGCACCTCTGCTAACTAGAACATCTCTGATGAATAAAAATGACTGTAGCAATGGTTGCTGCTACACACCATTAAAAAAGTCTTTCCAGGGCTCCTCCAATATCAGGACAGGTGGATGTTGAAACCGGTTTATTGCCGAGTTTGTAATTGAATGTAGACAGAGCAGGAGGTAACTGCTAGCATGCTAGCACCATCCTGAGTGTGTGTGGTGGTGGCTGGTTCAACCTGTATGCATTGATTAGTCAATGCATCACAGGTGTGCAGCCCCAGCCTATAACTTGGCCAAGTGAGGCTGCTTAAACCAGCCACCAACCACACACACTCCACCAGTACATTACCCTGGATCAGCCTGGATATGGAAAACACGAGCGTACCATCTGGGATAGCCAGTGAGGAGGAGGCTCGCTGCCCTCCAGATACACATTTCAACTTTCCCTCCACTGCCACTTGCCTCACAGATACTTGGAAGATTCTGCACATATACTTGTCTATCAGAGAAAACAAAGTGCATGAAACCCAAAAATACGATGCATTTATTCTTTGATGGCCCCTTTTTCCAAGATCCATGGATGTCAACAAGCAGTTCAAGTCCAATGACGTCTTCCTAAAAATGCACTTAGTGAGAGAGAAAGAGAGACGAAAAGCGAGAGTACGAGCAGAGAAAATGAAAGTGACGACAGGATAGACAATATATTCTTAGAACTTGTTCTAAATGTACCTCGCTGAGAACCCTCTCTTATCTAAATGTACCTCGCTGAGAACCCTCTCTTATCTAAATGTACCTTGCTGAGAACCCTCTCTTATCTAAATGTACCTCGCTGAGAACCCTCTCTTATCTAAATGTACCTCGCTGAGAACCCTCTCTTATCTAAATGTACCTCGCTGAGAACCCTCTTATCTATTGTGAGTGTGTGTGTGTGCCCTCCATGTGTACAATATAGGTATTGCACAGATGTATGTATTAGGGCTGGA
>OMKP01084132.1:0-20421 GCA_900302375.1 Bathygadus melanobranchus | reverse complement strand
TTATGAGTTGACAGCACAGTAGCTCTTGTGAAGAGTGCCAATTTGGAACGCCACTATGAAGCAAAACTGTTATTTTGAAGCGACCTTTCCTCAAAATTCAGAGGTAAGAACCACAAAAATCAATGGGATGAATGGTGGTTTGTAAATCCTATTATAATTGTTTAAAAGCTTGACTGACCATAATAAACGGACCTTTGTCATATTGAACATTTTCTTTCTGGACCTTTAACATTTGTATTTGAGTACCCCTGCCGTATGTCTTATTTGCCATATGTCGGATCTGCTACTGGCCCGGCCCGTCTGTCAATTTTAAACCCAGTGTGGCCCTTGAGCCAAAAACTTTGCCCATCCCTGCTATAAATCAACAACATAGTATTTGGAACGGCCATGAAAAGCTGGGGTTAACACATTATATCACCCATGCATTGGCATGGGTGATATAATGACCAATATAATGACCAGTATCAAGCACGTATGTCCTCCTATTTTCTGAATAAAAGGTACATTCATTTTAATTTCTATAAAATACATGCCATGCATCCCTGAAAATCTGGTGACACCTTATAATTACAAATTCCAGTGAATTATTAGACAACATCCCTACAGCCTGGAGTAAAAGGGGATGGTCTTGTAGCATAATCCAAGTACCTCATATGCTGCAAACATGTAGGAGTGTTACTGTCTACCCACTACCAGATGTATGATGGCTAGATCAGCCTACCAGCTGGAACAGTCCACTGGGAAGGCTGACAGAGCTTCATAACTTATATAAATGTGCATTTTCAGTTCCTATATGTAGATATGGACTGCATTTATATAGCGCTTTTATCCAAAGCGCTTTACATTTGCTTCACATTCACCCATTCATACACCGACAGCGGTGTCAACCATGCAAGGTAACAACCAGCTCGTTGGGAGCAGTTAGGGTTAGGTGTCTCGCAGGGACACTTCGACAATTAGCTAGGCGGAGCCGGGGATCGAACCAGCGACTTTCCGGTTGCCAGACAACCGCTCTACCCCCTGAGCTACTGTCGCCAATATAACAGCAGATCATCTCCATAACAGTCATGATGAAGTAATAAAACGTATCTCTAACGTATATGTTAAAGAGATATTTAGGATTTTACTATTCTGTGAAGGTACACAAGGTAAAAAGGCATCGGCTATACTATTAAAACAGAAAAGCTATTTAAAAAAAACATGTAGTACAAACCATTTATGACTAACAGTCTGTCTTCAAAGAAATGTTTTAAGGAATCTTGAATCTCGGATGAATTGGTCTCGGAAGACCTGAAGACTCGGAAGTTCTGAGAAGAGGCCATAGCTGTGTTCGACACTGGATAGCTACATATTGTTTTTACTACCTTTTATAATTGTAATAGGTGTATCTAATTCTAGTTAAGTAACAACTATGTTATGAACAAAAACAAGCTGCCTACAATGAATTGTGTCCTCCAAAAATGCTAACTTTGTTGAAATATGCCTTCAGAAACCTTCCTTTTCTATTTAAGGCAATCGATATAATGATAGCGACATGGTCTTGGTCTCAAATCGGACTCATATTTTAGCGGTCTTGGTCTTGAATCAGACTCCATTCACCAATGACTCGACCGAGGGGGTCTTGACAACAGCCCTGGATCAAACCACAGACCAATGACAACAGAAAAGCTGACTCACCAGAAGGAACGGTGAGGAGATTAATGTTCAACTCCAATAACGATGTCAAAATGTGTCCTCCTGCTTCTTTCATTCAGGCTTAAGATAGTGGCAATCATACACGGATTGTATTGATTGTACATGTATACTGTTACATGCAATAGTATGTAAGATCATGTAAAAGTATCTCCTCTTAATCAGTTACCCGACAAACCCTTGGCTTGATCCTTGGTTTGCGAAAATGCATCAGGACTTTTATTTTGTTAGTAAATATCTAGTCAGCATTGTGTCTTCCTATTTCCCACATATTTCTGTCCAGGGTGTTTTGGCCTTTTCAGGTGGAGGTTACCACATTGACATCTCACAGCTCCATGACTCTGCGTTCTAGTCTCAAAGTGTTCTTACTAACCATTTTTTTTAGGGGATCATGTACCAGGACTCCCACGCTCATTCACCCTCACATTGATGTGGGAAGAGTAATCACGTAATAGTTCCCTCTTGAAATCACCTAGAAAGAGTCTATTACTTCACTGTATTGAACCCTTGGAGAACCTGAAAGGACAACATTAGACACACACACATACACACACACACACACCAAGTTAGGACCCCTCCAACACACGCACCCAAACTCCGTCGATTATTATCCATAGTCTGCTTGTGACTATATGCCATCACCATTAACCATGCCTGAACAGATCCATGGGCGAAAGACCAGCATCGTTGTCTGCTACTCTCGCTCCTAAAAGAGGGCGATGATCACATATCTTAAAGCAAGTATGGCAAGTACCACTCCCTGGGATTCTCCTTCTCATCACGGCCATTTGCCTTTCGAAATGTCGAGGTCGAGCAGCAATAAACACAAACTTGGCCATACATTCTTGGTCTTCCCCCCCAAAAAAAAACACCAGACAACGGATCTCAGTAGCCTACATCGTGAGGAATGAAGATACGCAGGCATCTGCTACTTACCGTGTGTTTCTACGGCTCTATCTCGCTTAATTGGCATAGGTGGCGGAGCTCGAATGTCCGAGGCAGGGCACCTTGCTTTACAAAACGGGTAAATCTAGTCCGACTATGTATCCGATCTATTGAGGGAATCGGGAACGAACCACTGAATCAGTTTCCAACCTATTGCCCACTTCTCCAGTCAATCGCGGGTACATCTTCGGCGAGAGGCAATGTCGCCGATCGCAGCCTTCTCGCCGCTCGCAACACGAGGGATACCCTCAGACGGCGAGCAGCAACTCTCCTTGCGAATAGGTGCACTCTCTCTCTTCTCGGAAGCGACCAAACCCTGGTCGTTGAAGCTGCCCGCACTCCCCAACACACATGCACGGGGACTCCAGTGGAAATGTTCAATCGGTCTACCGGAGATACAGCGGCATGCACACGTCGCTTATCCGTTATTTGGCATTCAGGTTTCGCACGCAGCTTTCGGTTTGCGCCCTCGGCGCCGCTGAACAACAACTAATGTGCGCGACGCACAGACTTATTGTCTGTGTCGAAATGTTTGCAGAATCTTTGGAATGACTACCAGCTATTGTTTCACATAACATAACGACACAACAGGACATCCTCATCTCAATTCGTTTTTTTGTGTGTGTGAACATGTGATGACAACATGGTGAAACTTTTAAAGTGGTATGTACGAACAACCCTGCGTGGTGGTTGGGACCACTGAACGTGCGTGGTGGTATCTGGGACGTGGATCTGACAACGCTAACCCCGAGCACCTGTAACTGTCTTTAAACAAGGACGAAGAAAGGTCGGTGAACCCCGTCGCCCAAATAAAATCAGTATTTATGGGGTGATGTGACACATAGGCCTACATTGCCTATATCTATGGTTGTCTGTTAAGACCCTATCGTATCCACCCTTCAGTTAAAGTTAGATTGGAATCACCACCAATTCATCACTGAGGAATTCATAGCATGATGTAGCTCCATGAAAATATACTATGCCATCACAAGACATTAAGGCAACATCTCCACCAAAACCACTATGATAAATATAATATGTCACTACATTGGGTATTGGACACTCGTCACCGAATGTCTCTTGGGTGCTGTAACATGAGTCAGTGGCTACACAGATAAGCCTGCCTGACTGACTGTGATGACCAGGCCACTGCAGTCTGCTGATCTGCTGTAAAAACAGTGGCAGTGCTATGGGGTGCCTGGGGTGGCCATTTGTCCCAATTACAGGTAAAGAGAAATAGATAAGTGATTGGCAGTTAGCTACATTCTCCTACATGGGTCCTGACATCATGATGGAACTCACATGAGATTAATCTGCTGAATGGTCAATCATTACTTTTTTATATGAGGGTTTATGTGTTGCTAATTTGGTGAATTAGAAAGGAATTTGTTAGGGTGGTTAGGGTGGCTTCATATAGAAAATATGTATAGAATGTGTCCAAATTCCTTTTTGTTATACACAACATTTAAAAGGATTCTTAAGAAGAGTCTTTTAGGCTCTGTTTACATTTGGCTGGCTCAGGTTGGCTACGGAAAGATTATTATTTTTGTTGCTTTTATTCAGTTTTTTAAAAAGAATTTCAATAGTTCCATCTCATCGTAATTCGACAGTAGCTCAGGGGGTAGAGCGGTTGTCTGGCAACCGGAAGGTTGCTGGTTCGATCCCCAGCTCTGCCTAGCTAATTGTCGAGGTGTCCCTGAGCAAGACACCTAACCCTAACTGTTCCCAATGAGCTGGTTGTTACCTTGCATGGTTGACACCGCCATCGGTGTATGAATGTGAGGCAAATGTAAAGCACTTTGGATAAAAGCGCTATATAAATGCAGTCCATTTACCATATAGGTACAAGTTAACCTTGACCGCAGCCCATTTACTCACACACGTCACACACACACGCGCACACACACACTGGGGGAATCACAATTAAGCTGAATCAGGATGCTGAAGTTGGTTGTCTGTTATCGACTCTGTGTTTCCATCTGCAGACTGGAAGAGCCAAGCAGACAAGATGGGACATGAACTGGTCCTTTGTTAACCTCTTGAAATATATTACTCTTTCTGTATTTATTGTTTTTTTCCATCAAACAAACACACACACCCACACACACACATATTGCTTGTGTAGCTCCATAATCTTTTCTCTTGCAGTTCTTTGCAGCTTAGTTAAACACTTGCACTGTTTATACTGTCTGTGTTAACGCTTTTAATCCAACAATCCGATATTGTTACAAGATGAATTATTGTTGGACTATGGTTTTAGCATTGACTGAGTATTTTGTCATTTGGGATTGGTTTATGTATCCATGTTCTTGGACGTGATTCAATGGTTATTCGTAAAGACCTGACCTCTCGATTAATGCTTTACAAATAGACATATAAACATACAATATACATACAGTAGACAGACAGATAGACATATACAGTAGACAGACAGACAGATGGACATATACAGTCGACAGACAGACAGATAGACATATACAGTAGACAGACAGATAGACATATACAGTAGAAAAACATAAATAAAGATGTACAGTAGACAGACTAAATGAATACCCCTTGCTGGCACCAGGCATAGAGGAGGGCATGCATAATGCAAATTAATAGAAATATATTGCTACAAAACCCAATAGCCTTCATTAAAAATTCAAGATGTATTTTGTAGGCATACCTTGTTTACTTTTGGTAACGGGTAACATTTAAATTCATAATAAATAATCATATAAATCATTTCCTATGATTAACTTACACTAACGCTTACACTAACTAAGTTTCAAACCTGAATTTAAGTTAAACAAAAAATAACCCCTGACAACTATAACACCACAGATGGGAACTATGAGGTGCGTGTGTGTGTGTGGGTGCGTGTGGCAGTTGAAACCGTTCATGCATGGAACTGAATTGGGTGAGCTCAGAGGCCTTCAATCCAGTAGAACAGGTATCCTCTATCTTCACCCAGGCCACGCTGTTCTGAAGCCATGGAAAGCTCCAAGGTACATGTTTAATGACTCCCAGGCCTCAACCTTTCCAGCATCCTTTGCTTTTTTCCCTCTTCTTAATGAGCTCAATCCCCACTTTGCCTAACTTCTGATGACTTGACAACAGAAGATATTTACGTCAGTGGTGCACAGAAGAGGGGGAGAGAGAGAGAGCTAGAGAGAGTGAGAGATAATCTCGAGCTCTTGTTCTTTTCAGGCTTTCACATCTTCACTTTGAGCTAAAGAATGGGCAATGCAGCAGTTGAACTTTTCAGCGTGAGGTTTGTTATTTCATTCATCGGCATTATGGGAAATATATTTCTCATGTTCTTCATTTTTCAGACCAAGTTTTCCCGAATCAAATCATTTGAAGTGTTCCTTCTTGGCTTGGCGGTATCTAACCTGGAGGAGCTCATTGTTGTGGATTTCTATGAAATAGTCATGTTGACCTACCCCATTCGAGAAGCCTGGCTGTGCCAGACCCTGAAGTTCTTGAATCTAACTGCGGAGATCACGAGCATCCTCTTCACAGTCCTCATTAGCGTCTTCCGTTACCAGAAGCTGAGAGACGCAGAGAAACGGGTCAACGCTCCGATCCTCCTCGACAGCATAAAATCTGCGTGGATCGCGAGCGGGGCGTGTGTGTTTGCATCCATAGCGCTTGGACTACCCATTTACTTTGTCCAAATCGACACCCACGTGTATACACACAACAAGAGCAGCTGTCCTCCGGATTTCTTCCAATGCCACAAGGAGTTCTGCCCGTTCCTCAACCGTTTCTACAAGTACCTGTTCATCGTGATGTGCAACCTGCTACCTCTGTTGGTGGTGACCGTGACCAGCTGCCTCATCATTAGGGTTCTGCTGGGCCAGAAGAGGGTCATCGTGCCGGCGCTGGGCGTGGGCGCCTCCGGACCGCCAGGCAAGAAGAGCAATCGTCCCAAGCTGCAGCGCAGCACGGTGGCCATTCTGACAGCCATGGGGGTGTTCCAGGTCGACTGGACTTTGTACCTGGTGTTTCATCTGGCTTTCAGCCCAACCGATGTCCCACTGTGGGCTGACATCGAGTTCTTCATAACAACGTCCTACACGACGATCAGTCCATATGTGTATGGGATAGGGAACAACTTGTTCTCTTTCAGGACTTTTATGAAGAGGTAATGGCGTCTTTGCTTTGATGTGATCAAGCAGAAACAAATATTGAACAAGTGGACTATTGTTATTATTCTGAACAACAAAATGTGTTGGTCACATATGTACGTTGCCATTTTTCTGTTAAACACACAATAAATTATTGATCATATTTGTATCTAATATGTATATATATTAGCACCACTGTTGGTTATTATTATTGAGCATTGTTATTTAAGTAAGTACAGTATTTTAGGTTGTAAGTTATAATGCCATTATACATTTTCATATTCCAGAAGGAAGAAGACAAAATATTTGACGTATTGTTGACCGATGTAATGCCTCTGAACCCGATACAAAGATTGCTTTCGTGCATACAACCCAATACAACAATTGTCAACGTGTTGACAATAAAGAGACATAAACGTTTTCTGCTTGGCTTTAACAACACACAACTTTGTGTAGCCTATAAAAAAGGTACCCGGGAAAAGAGCGCACACATACAATTAATAGTAGCCTAAGTAACTAACTCCCCTATAATACAATCTATTCAGAGTGGTTTACTTGCTGTATTATTATGTACTCTTAAAGTTTCGTTTTGCTGGTAAGGCTCATAAAGAACGTTAGAGATACATAATCCACTTTCCCTTTCCCTTTAAATATAAAGAATAGCATTTATTTACACAGCTTTTCGTGTTATGATTCGTATCTATTTCATTGGGCATGAAACCCTTCATCTTCAGCAGAGCTGCTGCATTATTATATTGAATCTGATAGATTTAAACGACTAACAACACGTCTACTCTGACGTGTTGGACTATTACAAGTGGTCGCTTTACTTTCAAATGGGCTACCACTTCAACACCATTGCAGTGACTCCCCTCTCCTCCTGAGCTGTTCCTGCCAAGTCGACACGACCCAAATGCCACTCATGGTAAACGTCCCACTTGTGTACGTGTCGAAATACTGCCACGACCGTCCAAGTCGTTCGTGATTATGCTGAAAGTGCTTATACAGTTGCACCTCGGTCCATTTGTAATATCCCCCGGGGTTTTTTATTGTAATAAAACACCTACATGCCGTCGACCTGACAACAACACCGGGCAGTGTCGACGACTGCAGTAGTTAGTGTGATCTATGAATACGTGGGTTTCTAGACCTAAATCTAACACGGGTATGACAACTCGGGGCAATGGCCGAGCTCTGCACGTGGATAAGGGCGAGTCAACATTCATCTTTGTCCCTGATCACTTCCTACCTCGTCGCGACGAGACGTGTCAGTGACTTCATTCAAAAATGATTTTATTTTATTTTTTTTGCGCTGTGGCCACGTGTTAATGTAACTGCGCGTTTCGTTACCTTCGTTCGACGATTCGCGATTTGTGACATTTTAGTCGTTGTTTGAGAGTTGTTTCGATCCAGCCTATCAGCAATAGACAGGCACGCCTGCCTGCTCCGTGGAAGGAAAAAAACACACACACACTCACACGAGCACGTCAGCCACAGCCATACGAAAAGACGGTTCTCTGCAAATGTCGTCTAACGCGAAGTAAACACGCAGAAACGTGTGTCCGTGGTGCTTCACGACACTACTTATTTACACTTTTCGCCATTCCACGAGGGCAAAGTGTGAAATAAATAAACAGCGAAGTACACACACTACACAACTCGTGGGTTAGAGGGGGGATAGGAAGGGCCATTTTGCTGGACGACCCCATCGAGATGTTTACCACGCAGTTAAAGGAAAGGGGGCCGCAATGTCCTCGTGAAATCATTTAAGACCACGTGGATTTAGTGTTGTGTCTACACATCACGGGCATTGGTCTATAGCCTACAACACGTTCATGTAGATAATCTATCCATCTAATAATAATAATAATCCAAAAATGTGCAGCATTTGCAGGCGTTAGAGACAGAGTGCATGGTGGTTCGGGCTATTAAATCATAGACTGGTGTTGGTTAATGTTACACAGCATATGCAGCATAATGTCACAGCATGGGGTTTATAAGTTATTCTGCACAAGGTCAGCTTCATTGGTCCCTGTCGTGCCAGTAGACCTAAAGCATACGTAGTTCTAGTTGAAGAGACTAAGGCATAGCCAAGTTGTTTAACTGCAGTTTTAAATAGCTCAAACCAATTGCAATACATCTACATCCCATCGTTTATTTGCACCGTAGTTTTCTGGTTGTTTTAAATAGACGACACACATAACACCCGATTACAAGTATGTATGTGTGTGTGTCTAAAGGAAGAAGAACTGTCGCCTGGGTTTGTAAATGCAGACATCTAACAAGACACAGTGCTCTGATACAATGCATACAATATTAACCGGCCTATCATTGTATGGATAGGTGTTCGTCGAGTCAAACTGGTGTCATAAACCCAAGTCACGTGCATTGTTTCCGGTTTATTTTATAATCTGCACGGTGTAAGTTTGGACGTGTTTCGCTTTTGGATGGAAATGTCTACGGCGATGTGAATTTCGTGTCCATTGCACCATGAAACTGACCGGTAAATCTCCAGAGGGAGCCTGCGCATTGGCTGCCATCGGAGTCTACCGCCATGGTGGATGTGTTACGTCACAGCCCGAGAGCACGGATGTATGCGAGAGTGTGTGTGTGTGTGTGTATGTGTGTGTGTGTTTCAGATGGGGTGAGAATGTTGATGATCGAAAGGTGGAAGAAGTAAGGGAAACGCGCCGGCGAAGACTCAAAGTCGAGGGAGGGAAAAAAAAAACACACACACCCGCGCGACCGTCCTTTTAGAAAAGAATGCGCGACGCGTTTCGTCCTCGCGCGGACTTGCTCAAAGAGTTTATCCGCCGGTAGGTTCCGAGCTCGTGGCGGCGTGGTGGTTGGTGGTGGTTGGAGGAGGAAAAAAAATCCTCGGGATGCACTCCCGCTTTCCTCGCGCTGGCCCGGGAATCACGCGCCATTGAGGAGTGATACTGTGCATGCGCTTCGTTCGCGTCGCCCGCACGGTCGATAAGAGCAGCGGCGTGGCGTCGGCCTCCATTTGCGAATTTGTGCTCGGGCTCGAAGAATCCGGCGAGGCCTGCGGACGCACTCGACGGCACGCAACAGTTGGAAGTCGTGCGGTACGCGTTGGTGCTCGTCGGAAGACCGCATACACACACGCCATTGAGAGGTAGGTGTTGTTGAACCCCCACCACCACCACCCCAACTTTTTCAACTTGTCAGGCCTGTGAAGAGAGGGGCCCTTCTTGTGTGTCTGTCTGTGTGTGTGTGTGTGTGTGTGTGTGTGTGTGTCTGTGTGTGTGTCTGTCTGTGTGTGTGTGTATGTGGAGGAGATGTGCTTGTTGAACAACTTGGATTCCCGGGGAGACGTTGTTTTTTTTCTCCCCCCACCACCACCACCACCACTACTAGTGTAAAGTTGCTAAGCAGGGTGGGAGTGGGAAACGTTGTTGCGTTGCGTCGCCGAATACTACAGCAACACGGATTAAAATGAATTTTAAAAAAAAAAGTCAAATTAACACCTTTTTTGTCGTTAGGGTTCGTGTGACACGATACAGTCGGACGGCGGCAACACGGTGTCGGCGAGCTGCCTCGATAACGTGCAATGTGGCAACGGCGACTAGTACTAATTGTTTCAGTTTGCGTCTTATTGTTATAATTAATGTTGTTGTTTTGGTCATGCACGACCTGGAAGAGTAACTATTGGAGTAGCTATGCATGGTAGGGATTCGCTTTTGTTTGTTATCATTTGGGATTGTGTTATGGATCCATGTTGTTTTTGGATGTGGATCTGGGTCCTAATTGTAATCGGGAGGAGAACCACATAGCTTCCTTGGCTATTAGTGAAGATGACCTAATGGTTTGAAAATATGAATTATTGAACGGTATGTTTTTGTCACGAAACGCATGGCTTCCCTTTATTGTGTGACGTCTGTTATGTGTGGTTACCACATGTTAAACATGGTTGTATTATGAATACATGCATTAAATACTACTTATGTAAAATGTGGGTATTTAGTTACAACCCATATATATAGAACCATATTGATAAACAGCTTGAACAACCAAGCAACATTGGTTTCATATACACACTTTAACAGGGCAAAAACATGAACCCTTCTCTTTTGTTATTATTCATGGATTTGATATTGAAGCTTAACTATTTCACTATATAGCATAGGCTAAATATTTTTTGGCAAATGTGTGTATTGTCTGAAAACATATTTCAGTCTTTAAAGGTGCTATATGTAAAAATGACACAGTGTTTAAAATGGGTACTGCAGTCCAACATTGGACAGAGTTTGCGACCCTCCTCCCCAGACTCGAAACTCAAGCCTGTTGCCATGTTGAGGACACCTAGCGCAAGATGACTAAAATGCAACATTTAATATCTGGCGACCCGGGGGGCTGAAATGGGCAATGGGCGGAGTCAACTCAGAATAGTGAATCACACAGACCAAAACAAAAACAGAAATTCAGACCTGGAATGGACATTTCAAAGGAGAACATACTGGCTGTAGCATTGTTGTCAGAGAAGCCTGTGTTTCGTCTTAGCATGTTTCCTTAATATCTGACGACATATGGTCATTTTCTGATTTTAGTACAGTATATTTGTTAGGGAAGTCTGGGCTGCCCTGCTCAAGCTGCTGCCCCCGCGACCCGACCCCTCGGAATAGCGGGAGATAATGGATGGATGGATGGATATTTGTTACGTATAGCACATTTAACCCAACAACTCATTGCTTATAGAGTAGCACTAACCATTTTGTACATTGGAATATATTTGAACTTGAGAAATAACGTTACTCAGCCCAATGTTAAGCATTGGCTACATTCCTCCTGGAAGAATCTAGTCAAGCATTGTTTGGATAGCTGGCCTATCACTTTCACTAGATGGCCGTTCATTTAAGATAGTCTGTCAAAGTTGTGTTAATCATCATTTACAAAGTGGTTTTAACGTTTGTATAATATTAACCATGTAAGAACTAACAATAACATTTAATTAAAACTATTTGTGATTAACGCTTTAGGTATACAACAGAAAAAACGTTCTACAAGTAGTTTCAAAACAATTGTAACAAACAATATACCCTTTAGGAGAGAACATTATTAACAATTCTTTGTGTGAAATTGCAGGTATGTGATAATGCCAGGTGCATATATTTTAGTTTGACATAAATCCTGTATTTTCCTTTTCTCTCCCCCCTCCACCCAACAGATGTCAGATAAAGTTGAGCTGCTGTAGTGGACATCGAGGTACACCTGTTACCCCTGAAGCCTCCACAGTTGACGGCTGACACTCGGCCTCTATTCATGATGGACCTGCAGTGTGCCGTGTCGGTCCAAGAGGGTGACGACAACAAAGACCCGGCCGTCGCCCTCATCGCACCCTCTCTACCCGGGCTACTTATTTTAAAACCCTGCCTCTTTAACTCTGGACTGATGCAGATCCAAGCATTATCTATGACCAACACAGACTCTACGCCAACCCTTCCTTCCTCACCTGCTGAGGCGAGCCTGGCCAAGCTAGCTATAGCATCACCCACCACCGATGGCACCGTTGTCGACAAAAGCCCTACTACCTCAGACATTGCCTCGGCTTCGGACTCCCTAGCGAGCACTGGGACAAGCTTGGCGGAAACAACAACAACAACAACAACAACAACAACGGCACAACAACGGGAAGCAACAACAGCAGCAGTAGAATCTTCGTCGCCGTCTTTAGAAGCATCTTCTGACGGGGATTTAACCCCCGACCCGGTTGAGAAGAGCAACTCTCCTGCTGTGCTGAATTTCAAGGGCATCAGCGTGACACTGGAGAACAACAGCGTGTGGAAGCAGTTCCACTCCTACGGAACCGAGATGATCCTCACCAAGAGCGGGCGGCGCATGTTCCCGTACTGCCGGTACCGTCTTTCGGGCCTCATCCCCACCCAGCGCTACAGCCTGGTGCTGTCCATCGTCCCCGCCGACCAGCACAAGTACCGCTGGAATACCAAAAAGTGGGAGGTGATCGGCGCCGCGGAGCACCAGACTCAGGGTCTGATCCGCGCATTCCCCCACCAGAACTCTCCTTGCCTGGGATCGGAGTGGATGAACACCTTGGTGTCCTTCTACAAGCTCAAGCTGACCAATAATATGCACGACCAGGAGGGGCACATGGTGCTTCACTCCATGCATCGCTACATTCCCAGGCTACATGTGATACCGGTCCTGGATGGGGACGGACCCACGCCGGACCAGCCAGTGATTAAGGGGCCAGAGAGCATGACATTCACCTTTCCGCAGACAGAGTTTGTTTCTGTGACCACGTATCAAAACCCCTGGATCATCCAATTAAAAATTAACCACAATCCGTTCGCCAAGGGCTTCAGGGAGGAGGGCGTCCATCCCCGCCTAGGCAAGCCGAAGTTTGGTGACTCAGAGGGGACGAAAGACACCCATTTGCCTGTCACAAAACCTGCCGGCAACAGCAGCTCCCTGGAAATCAGCAGTAAGAAGACCTGGTGAGTTTTGGTTTCACATACACAAGCTAGTTTTTGTTACGTTTGCTTTTCTTCAGACACAAAAACAACACGAGGAAGATGCTGTTCACCAAATATGTGCAGTGACCAGGCCCGTATGACACATATTGAGATGGAAGGACAGCTTGTTATACTCTGCTTTTTACACTTGTTTTTACAAAAATGTTTAGTACATTTTGTCACTAGGTTTTTGTGATGACAGCGCTCTTGGCCCATAATTCAACTCAAGCACAAAGCCACAATGGAACCATTTCCTTTTGAAGTTTTCTTTGAAAAGCCCTGCGGTTAAAAATAAAGGATTGTGTTGAAGAACTGTTGAATAAAACAGTGTTGCTTCAACAGAGTTGCAAGATTACAACTAGATTATTAAAATTCCACAATAACGTTTAGTAATGTTACTTGCTGCCTGAATGAATGGGTTGTTTATGTCATGTATCAATGTATTTATTTCATCACCAGTGACAACATTACGAAGTACCCCAAAATCATCACACTTTAAGATGTATAGTATTTATAACTGGGGAAAACTTATGACATAAAATGTTAAATCGCATAGCAGCCAAAGGCAGCGCCTGTCATAAGGATCCCACTGCCATTTTGGACTATATCAGCCCATCATTAATAAACCACTACGACAGGCTGGTTGGTTGCTACAGAAAGCCCTCAGACTCCACCGCTAAGCAGGCCTTTGACAGCAGCTTAACCTCCCTGTGCTTCTCGCTTAGCCTCTTCTCCATCATCCTCTAGCTGGTGGCGCTACTTCGGGAGTGGGCAGGGAACTAGGCTTGCCTGGTTCGTGGTGGGGCCTGACAATGTACATACATTTCTCAACTCTTCATTTTCCACCTCCCAGCTAAACAACTGGCTAACCGATTAGCATTAGATGCTCTATTATTTGTAAATCATTTCCTTTAGGGACTAAACTGGCTAGTCAATTCGCATTCATTACTATAGTATTATTAGTAAAAAAGTCCAGAGCTACAGATAAGGAAAACGGGGCTTTGATAACAGTGAGGACTGTGAGCATTGCAGATTGATATTGTGCTTGCGCCGATGTTTTGCAAGATCCCTTGTTGTAAAGGCTTTGTTTCACATTTAGCAACAAGCAATCAATTAGACAAACAGTGAACTTCAATGTAGACCACTTTGTTCCCTCCACCTCTACGAGGAATCAGTGTGTGTCTGTATAAAGAGATATGTTTGCACGGTTTCCTTAACAAAAAAATAATAACATGCATGTTTCACTCTATGTGTGAGGTCCAGTCTCCTGACACGGCAAGCACTAAGACGTTTTTCATTGTCTCACAGCGTCAAAAAGCCCACTGCTCCCCACCACTTCGGCGACACATGGGAGTCAGAGTCCCGTGGCGACCAGACCGAGGCGGCTAACGTCTCCATGGAAGTGGCGTCTACAGAGAGACGTACCCCCACCCCGTCCCCTGACCCTACGCCGCCTCCCAAGAGGCCGCGTGGCCGACCGCGCAAGCGACGCAACCTCAATGTGTCCCCGGTGCCCCCGCCGCCCCCCCGCACGCCGGTCAACAGCGAGGCGCGGTCACCCCGTGTGTCGGTCGTACCGGAAGACTCCGACGAGGACTACATGTCCACGCCCACCAACCTCAGGAAGAAGAAGAGGGTGAACAGGAAGTGGGGCAACTCCCGGGGCCGCGACGCGAAATCATGCGCTGCCGTCGGCGCGGCCGGCAGCCCGGCGTTGGCGGTCACCCTGCGACCGGAGAGGGACGACGTGGAGGGCCTGCTGTTTGTGTCGTTCACCTCCAAGGTAAAACACTTGAGCCAACTGCCGAGTGGACTACGCAAACAGCAGTTAAGCTTCAATATCAATATCAGCAGTTTGTTCAATGGGAGGTATTCCTATTGAATAAGGCACTGAAGACCCCTTGTGGCCCTGAATATGTTGTTGTTGTTGTTTGCACAACTTCCGTTTTTTTTAATTCAGTGTTTTTTTGTATCTTTACAACAGGAAGCTCTTGGGCTTCACGTGGGCAACAGGGCAGGGGGGAATACCAGAAGTTCGGCAGCTCAGGAATCTCCTGTGTCTCTAATAAGGACGTCGGGTCAAACTGGTGCGTCAAATATCCCATGATTTCAATGCCTAACTCTTCTTTTTTCCCCTATGAATAATGTAGTGAGGGATTCACTGATACTACATTTACATGAGATATTGGTTTGATAAAATATATATAGAAAATGGGTCAATGCTTTAAAGGAGAAGGAAACCCCCGTTTTAGGATATCTTCCGCATTAAGAGTTTAAAAAACTGCTGTCTGGGCAATCGTGGCGTGTCGTAAAGGGTTTGGAAAGAATGGACACATTGGGCTTCACAGGAGCACGTCGAAGCGCACATCATATCTCGCTAGAGCCAGGGTGTGCGGCCGATAGAGGACTGCCGCCCCGGAAGTAGTAGTCTTAGTGGAGAATTTCCCCCCTTTAACAACTTTAAACACAACCGTAACGCTGTTGTTTAGAGGGATACGCAAAGATATCTGTGAATTTGCGTTTGCCCGACTTAACCCTGATTCAAACGAGTCGAGATGAACTCCAAATTCATCATTGTGCATTGAGCGTTACATTAGCCGTTATATTGTCAGCTGTTCTGCGTCACTACCCTCTGCGTATGCTACCCAGACAGAAGCAGCTCACAAACTTCTCAAAATCCTGTTGTGTTGTTACTGGCACTCGTTTTGAATAAGCGACTATTCGGAACACATTGGACGTCTTTGGGAAGTAATTAAAAGTGTAGTCCCCACATGAAACGGAGCTAAGCTAACGTACAGCTCCAAGTCAATGGAAGCGGCTAACGGAAAGCAAACGCTAACCCGGCAAACTCTCCCAGTGATGAATTGAGAATTAAACTGCAGGCAAAAACAAATTCACAGATATCTCGTACAGATATCTCCCTCTAAGGCTTTACTTACCCTTTTAAGTGTAATTGGCTGGTTGTGAAATGTTCAGGAATTTGTCTCCCAGCGTTCTGTGTTGTCCTCCTATTACTGAGTCGGATGACAGGAATAGATCATCTATATCTGTCAATATTTCGCTGTTGCAATAGGGGAGGCCCCAGAGACAGAGGAAAAGGCGATTACTTGCTTGCAGGGGGTACTGCTAGACGACCTCAGAGCTCACAAACACAGACAGGTCATCCACCCTCACCTCAAAGAGGGTAGGTGGAGGCATCACTCACTCACGCACATGCTCGCTTGAGTGTTGGATATGTGTAAAATGAAATATTGTGGTTGTTGTAATGATAATGCCAAGTTGACTTTTCTTCGTGGAAGCCTCATCCTGCTTCCTCATCCTAATGCTTTAATGATGCATATTTATGACATTTCAGTAAGTAAAGATGATTGGGGTTCTTAATTTCTGTTAAAACAGCTCCGACACCATTCACTTGTATTTTCTTAATTCTTTTTTTGACCGGCTATGAAAAGTTAATTAGGCCGTCCATATTTTACCACCTGGTTTGTTTTCACTGTAGTGGACCTGAAGTTGAACACCCTGGACCCCTCTAAAGCCATTGATTTGAATTATCTAGGAGTTCACCTGCCCCTCCCTCCTCCTGATCTGCCCGGACGGGGCAACACCACCCCCCTCTCTCCCACGGGTTAGTTTCCTTACTGCCATTACATCACAACATGCAGCCTGAACATACTACAACATTCATATCTTTACTAGTAACCAAGGGGCAAAGTAGACAGGAACCCCAATATGGCTTTGAGCAATATTATTGTTAATATGAACTATAATCTTTAGCATTTGTGTTGACTCTTGGCGTAATGTTGATTGGTCCTGTTAGGTCAGTGGCAGTAAAAATTAGAAATTTAAAACAGAAACGATAAATACTGAAGCATAAAAAGAATCAGAGAATCAAAAGATCAGAATTATGCGCATCTAACGTAATTTAATGTTAACAATTTACAATAAGGGTGCATTAATTAACCATTAATTAACCATTAATTAACATTAGTCAATGCAGTAATAAGCATAGTATTGGCATTAGTGTTAGTGGGTAACCCTATTAAATAATGCATGAATTCATACATTATTTAACATGAACACCGTTATCTTAGTTAACATGAACATTAGATAACTAGACGTAAGTAGACTGCTACTTAAATGTTGGTTAATGCTTATTCCCGATTCAATGTATGAGGCCAATGGTTAATATTGTTCTCATATTATCTCATTTTGCATGATCAAGACAGGGATTTTATATTTCACAAGCAATGGCATATTTCTTCATTTTTGGCTGTTATTCCACAGCCTGTGTTCCTCGTAATATTTTAATGACACTCACTGTGATTAAATTACCCAGCTCTTCAGCCAGCCATGCAGACGCTAAACCCAAACAGAAGGCAATGAAGTTCTAAGTACATTCAAGCACTACTTGATTTGAACACTTTAAAGGGGTAGCATGAAGCACTCGAGATCCTTACTTCACAGTAGTGGGTGAGCAGAAGCCATAGCACTGTAGCAAGAAAAGCTGCAGTAGTAGTCGTCGTAGTAGTAGCAGTAGTAGTAGTAGTAGTAGCGGCAACAGCTTGTGCTGAATGCTAATGCTAGCATCCGTTTCCGTTGGCAGTTGGTGGATCAGCGTTTGTCTCGCGGACTGGGAAGACCAGCGACCTGACGAAGATAAAAGGCTGGAGGGACAAGTTCATCAAGCGCAGCAAGGCGTTGTCTGCTTCTCAACAAGATGGTGGGTTGTTTCCTTATGTTCTCTCTGAATGCTTTAGTTTCAGCCGTCCTTAATTGCTAGCAAATTAGCCGGGATGTTTCGCTTTCCAAACTCTCCTCTCGTTTCCCCCTCAAAAAGTATCCCGGAAGGACCTGTCTGCCTTCTGCAGCAACATGCTGGATGAGTACTTGGAAAACGAGGCCCAACAGATCAGCGAACGGGCCGCCGCCTTCTCCACCAACCCCGAGGGTACAGTGACCTACCAGCTGCCCGAGAAGAGCGCCAGCTACGTGAAGACACTGGACAGCGCTCTGAAACACCGCAGCCCGGCGGCCCACAAGCCTCCCGCGCGGCCCAACAGGCCCTGCCCCCTCTCCCACAAACCGCTGCTCTATTCGGTGCTCACCTCCCCAGCGCCTCCTCTCGCGCTGGACAAACCGGAGGCCCCCAAGGCCAAATCTCCCAGACCCAAGCCTGCAGCTCCCAAAGCGGATCAGGACACGGCCAAAAGCCCCGCGGGTCAAACTGTAGCGATGGCTTCCCCGATCTCCCTGTGGTTCCCGGCAGACAAAAGCCCACAGGGTCTCACGTCTCAGGGGTAAGGACTACGTTTCCTTATTTGATTGTCAGTCTTGTCCAATATTCTTTTGTTCTTTTATTCTCTCCTCTGTATACGTCTGGTGTATTGGGTTGTTACGACAACGACTCATAGAGATCCCAAGACAAAACCATTAAAAAAAAAAATAAAGAACCACGGTGACGTCTTACAACGTTAGCCCTGAACACGGTGTCTTATTATCCGCTCAGACCGGGGAGCTCTGGTGGTAACAATGTAGGTCACACTCATTTGTCCCACAGATCCCAGTCGGGTAGCTCGGGGTTGGGCCAGAAACCAGGGCCAGGCTGGGGGCAGCTCCAGGCCCATCTGCAGCTCAAAGGCCTGACCAAGCTGCAGCTCAAAATGCTGAGCATGGAGGAGATGTCGGCGAACCAGGGCATGGGCAGAACCAGCCTCACCCCGGACAGGGTGGACTTTGCTCTGTCGGCGCTGCTGACCGCGTCGGTAACGATGCCACACGCTTATGTTGAATTTAGAGTGTGCCTTGCGGAGATGTATGCGTGTATCTGTACCTCTGTGATTTCTGACTACAAGAAATTAAACTTTAATTAATCTGATTCCTATAGCTTTTTAGAAACTTTTAGAATTTGTTTTGTGGTCGCTGCAATTTTGATTGTGGTGCTTTGATTTCTGTATTTATAAGTGCGGGGACAGTGCACAATACATATAGAGTTGGCTACAAGATAATTTATATCTGTAGTCCCCGGTGGGAGTTGTACATACCACACCCTACAAACAATTTATACGTCGCTTTGGATAAAACGACTTTGGATATGCGTCCAATTAACCCGAGAGAAAAATGCACACAGCCAACAACCAGACACACTTCAAGTACGCCTTCCGTCTTTCCGTCCAGATGCAGCCCAAGGTGCAGTGGACCACGGCCCAGTACAAGACTACCGCGGGCCCAGACTGCGGCCAGGTGTTCTGCAGGCTGGGCTGCGTGTGCTCCAGCCTGGCCCGTCTCAACAGGGGCCCGCTCCACTGTCGCCGGCCCGATTGCATGCTTGGCTGCGACTGTTTCAAACGGAAGATCACCAAGCATCTGTTGGGGGTCGAGGACGAGGAGCCGATGCAGAACCAGTCCCACCCGTTGTACTGTAAGATCCTTTTGTCACAAACGTGGGGTTTGTGTGTGTACAGCTGTGCTTGTATTTTCTTCTCTCCTTGTTTCATTGATTACACACCTTAGTAGTACTGGTGGTGGTACAAATGCACTTGCTAATGCAGTTTTCTGCTTGTTTCCTACATGTGGTTCTAATGCTACAGCGGTGACGAGCCTTCAACACGAAATCCAGCCGAGCCCAGGCACTCACTGGGACAGGATTTGGCACAAGAGCAGGGATTCGCCGGACCCAGAGCCTCTGTTCGTCCCCACGAGTGTTGAGCGCCAGTGCTACCCCTCAAGGCATACTGCATACCAACAAGTCCAACCGGTAAGAGACACGACCTGGAGATCCGTGGTGGCCATCCCGCCATTTAAATCCCCATTGACTTTTTTCAATTGTTCCCAACGAGGAGAGAGTGTATGAGGCAGTATGAGGCAGTATGAGGCAGTATGAGGTAGTGTGAGGTAGTGTGAGGTAGTATGAGGTAGTATGAGGTAGTCTGAGGTAGTATGAGGCAGTATGGGGTACTATGCGGCAGTATGAGGTAGTATGAGGCAGTATGGGGTACTATGCGGCAGTATGAGGCAGTATGAGGTAGTATGAGGCAGTATGGGGTACTATGCGGCAGTATGGGGTACTATGCGGCAGTATGAGGTAGAATGAGGCAGTATGGGGTACTATGCGGCAGTATGAGGCAGTATGGGGTAGTATGAGGCAGTATGGGGTACTATGCGGCAGCGTGGGGCAG
>OMKP01084130.1:0-10532 GCA_900302375.1 Bathygadus melanobranchus | reverse complement strand
TGTACTGTGTTCTATTACAGTACTATGTTCAGTACTATGTTCTGTACTGTGTTCTATTACAGTACTATGTTCAGTACTATGTTCAGTACTGTGTTGTAGTACAGTACTGTGTTCAGTACTATGTTCAGTACTGTGTTGTAGTACAGTACTGTGTTCAGTACTATGTTCAGTACTGTGTTGTAGTACAGTACTGTGTTCAGTACTATGTTCAGTACTGTGTTGTAGTACAGTACTATGTTCAGTACTGTGTTGTAGTACAGTACTATGTTCAATACTGTATTTTAGTACAGTATATGTGCCCAAAGTAATTGTATGTTAATCCCAGATTTAATTCTTGCCCACCTTCTTGGGTTGGGGGATTGGAGCAGCGTAAAGCATACCAAGTTAAACTCTGTTTCTAAGAAGGGACTTGTGTTATTGGTTTTTGATTGATTGGGGTGGAAGTGCCCTGTGAATAGTTCTCTCAAGCAGAGTAATATCTTTCTGCAGTACGGACTTAACTCTGGAGTCCTTAAAGGATAGCTTTGGGATATTTCAACCTGGACCCAAAATGATGGGAAAATAGTGTCCTAACCCTAACCCTACCCCTTCATGTCTCCTTGTTGCTGCTCTATTTTGGGCAGTTGGGTATAATTGATAGGCATTGCTTTGATAGGCATTGCTACATAGTGGTTTTAACTTCACACTACACACACTGTGTGGATAAGTGTAAAACGTAAATTCAAAATCATAGTGTTCACTAAAGAGACCTGGGATTTACAACAGGTTTGGTGGTTCCTTTCTTGTGTTTGCTGTCTTTCTTTGTCTTTTTACACAAACATTAACACACCATCTCAGTGTTGGCCTATTAGATAACACTAGCACTGCCACAGGGAACATGGTGACACAACTATTCAACAACAATGATTCATTCAAGAAAGGAAAACATAACACTGTCGATGCTGGATGTTATTGCCTGGTAATCATAATAAAATGCACAAAGAACTGAAAATCATTTAATCATTTCAATGTGAGCTCATGCTAACGATAGATGTTAGGCCCTAGATATGACTAAGGCTTTGAGTGAGTGCTTGTTGCATGTACACACATACACACGCACTCTCACACACACACACACACACACTAAATGATAAAAATATGCTAAAAATAAGTTATATTTTGTCATCTATTTTTGTGTGCTCCACTTATGTTTTTCACCTCTCTCTCTCTCTCTCTCTCTCTCTCTCTCTCTCTCACTCTCGGTCTCGGTCTCACTCAGAACAGGCAGTGCGGGAGCTAGCAGGAACATTCTTCACAGTGATTAGAATGTCCTTGACCTTCTGGTTACCATTTGAACACACACACACACACACACATTAGACTGTATTTCCATATTTAAGTAGGACACCACACATACCCACATTTAAACTGTGGAGTGTGTGTGGTTGGTGGATGGCTGTGGTGCATTGGGTGATCAGGATAAACCAGCCTTCACCACACACACTCAGGAAGAGCTCTGACATGTCAGCATTTGCCACCTGCTCTGGCTGTAACCTCTTGCCAACAAACTGGGTTAGAACATCTGCCTGTGCATCGGAGGAACCCAGCAAAGCCGCTTGGTGGTGGTGGGGTTTGGCCACACTGGTGCCCAACATGGGACCTCTCTGACCCAGAAACGGACTGGCCTGAAGACACACTGGAGCCCAGCAGTGCGGAAAATGTGTAATATATATAAATATATAAATGTCAGAATATATAAATATACACAAGAGGGTGTGCTTTACCGCCATTTCTGGCACGACAGTGATGTGTCGTGGGACGAGCCGTTGAATTCTGCTAGCAAGCATCACTGAAGAAACAAAGTCAAATGTCTCATTGAAATGTAGTCATATTGTGCCTGTGTTCAGCCTTTACTAGTCTGGCTTTTAGAGATTGGTCATTGAGGTCATGAGATTTCAAAAAGAAGAATGTCCAATGATTGCAAAGAAGCTGCCACCGTTCAGCTACAGGATTCAGTTGGTGTTCTCTAGTGCCTTTCAGCAACACACTTATCCTGAGCCACTGTACGCACTGATAAAGGTCATACTGCTGTTGCATCCACAACAGTACATCCTAATGAGGATTATTGAATAATCAAACATAATACTTTCTGCGTTATGACATGGGGCAGAGTGGACCGGAGGGAGAGTTAAACACCTCGCTGGATGCAATGAAACTATTCGCTAATGCTCAGGGGCAAATTATTTTAATAACTTTGACCAGGAATACACATCTCTAATGTAGTCATATTAAATTGCTCTGGCTATAATTCTCTCTCTGCAGAGGATTCCACAATGAAAATACTAATTTTCTCCATGCCTATTGCTAAAACTGTTTATATCTATTTTTACTGAGCAGGAAAACATGCGGTTTGGCAAGCATTTGTATCTGCGTGTGGGTGTGTGCATCTGTGTCTGCGTGTGTGTGTGTGTGTGTGCGCGCGTGTGACTGTGTCTATCTGCGTGCACGCGCATGCTCCCGTGCACATGATAGCCGGCGTGTTCCATTGACACTGTTGCCTGAGCAGTTTCTTTGAATAATGGTAATCCAGAGAGGCTTTAAAAGGCCACGAGATGAAAGGCGAGCGGGGGCCGTAAGCAAGAACCAGGAAGGACAGCAACAAAGACACACAATGAAATGGCCAAAAAGACTAAGGTTATTATTTTGATGCAATGCTTTTTGATATGCAACAGAACAAAGTAATAGATGGTAGAAAACAAATTATATCACACCCAATGCTAAATAGCATCCGTGTGCAGTACATGTTTTGGTTTGCTGACCTGCGTGTGATTTATATGTTAGACATGTTAGACACGGTAATTAGCGGATGGCCATTTGCAACCGACGGATGTCGCAGGATACAGCAAATATAACGACACACGTGTGAGGAAAGAGAGGAGGTTGTCATGGGACTGGACCCGAGAGGAATGGAAGACTTTAACTCTATATGCCACATTAGTATTTGTGTTCGGTGGGCGGCAGTAGCTCAGGGGGTAGAGACGGTTGTCTGGCAAACGGAAGGTTGTTAGTTCGATCCCCTGCTCCCCCTAGCTAATTGTCGAGGTGTCCCTGAGCGAGACACCTAGCCCTAACTGCTCCCTACGAGCTGGTTGTTGCCTTGCATGGTTGACACCGCCGTCGGTGTATGAATGGGTGAATGTGAGGCAATGTAAAGCGCTATATAAATGCAGTCCATTTACCATTTATTTCATTGCCTGTCTTTCACAGCATGTCGTGACGCTTCAGTGCCAGATTCACTTTCTCCCTATTACAGCTGTGTAAAAAGGAAGCATTCAAAATGGTTCACTGGTTGCTACTTAGTAGTTTGAATCGCCATTTTAATCACCAAAACGATCCCACGATGGCGCGTCAATACATCCTGATTACTTGTGAAGATCTGATTGAATCTGACATTTATTACACTGTTTAGTGAACTTGTGTAAATGGAGATTAGGAGTTAGTGAGTAGTAAGCCCTTTCCAACGCAGCTCATTTGTAGTAATAATAGTAAGAATGATCCAGAAGAACTTTGAACATTGTTGGGGTTTAACCCGGGTATTTCCGTCCACGAGTTTCAGAGGGAACATATTGTATTGATGCATTGTATTGATGTATTGTATTGATGTATTGTATTGTCACATATCACATATTATTGTATTGTGTCGTTAGTGTAATGTTTGTCACCTGTTCATTAGTAATTGTGTTCACCTGTGTTCCATGTATTGAAGTTTCTTTGTTCATGGTTCGCAGTTGTTTGCAGTTCTATCATCAAATTTGAAAACGCCGATGTCATGGGTATCATACATGTGTACATCACAATAAAATACTTGCAATATATGTTTATACCATACAAAACATATAATACACAACAACATCCTATGCATTTACGTTTACATTTAAGGCGTTTGGCAGATGCTTTTATCCAAGGCGACTTACAATAAGTATGTTTGTCGAAAACACTATGTCGTAGATGGTACAGTAATATTTGAATAGAACAAGTTTCAAGCATTCCTGATTGTTAGGTCAACAGAACAAGTTACAAGCTTATAATTGCTAGGTTGGCCCCTTACACAAGCATACTGTTCAGATGTGCAGTACCTTTCAATTGGAAACATCAAGAAGGCGTCATGGTAGAAACTGTGTGGAAGTGAGCAGACAGGTAGGCAAACTAACAGGTGGGAGCAGCCAGGCAGAAAGCTAGAGAGAGGAGACAGGATGAGGGCAGTGCTTCTGGTAGCTGTCTCGCTCCCACTCCCTAACTCTCTCACTTTCTTCTGTAATTACAGCTTGGGTTTATTATAGAACGTCTGGCTCTCCTGTGGACACATCTCTTGCAGTAAGCACAGATAATTACTTCTGCTAGTTTCACCGTTTCACAGAAAGCACACGCACACGCACACGCACACACACACATGAGTGATGCAGCCATATTCTAAGAATATTTATATTTTTAGGATTTATGTGTGATGTTTTCCGATCGCGAAATAGATAGAATAAATACCTACGTTACATACACCATATCTATGATAGATGGTGTATATAAGGTTTCAAATCACTAGCATTATAATTAAAATAACTAGCATTATAATTATAAATAACTAGCATTGCCCAAATCCTTGTGAAAACACGCCAAATGAAGTTTAACCAGAGTAACTTTAATCAAAAGTTTTAGTCGACAATTAAACATTGAATATGAAGACATTAACAGAGCTATCAGGATGACACATTCTGGGCGTTTATTTTGCGCCCATGGACGCTCACTTTAACGTAACTCCTCCATGGCTAGAGTGTCTAGCAGTCCACGTAACTAACGAGCGCTGTGGTTCTCATGCTGCCAGATGTAGTCGGGGAAACATCACGTTAATTAGGCTGGCTGACACTAATTAGCTACTTTACGACATGAGACAGTGAAACCGAACGCGCGAAACATTCGCTACTGCCGGACTACTGTGAACCGGAGGTGCCTGAGGACGTTATGTGGTGGTGTGACGTGGGGGGAGCACACAGCTCTGCCCAGCAAGGATCCACTAATTATAACCATGTTTGGGGATTATTCCCCCCCACCTCTAAATCTTTCCCAGTATACAGTAGGCTACTAAGTCGAACAGCAACAACAAAGGCTTATTTGTGAGCTTTTGCTGCATAGGCGACAGCTTTAGGCTATTAGCTAGCTATAAATGTAAAGTGACTTGTGATAAACCATAACAAATTCAGAGATAAGAGTACATACACACTGCCACCGTCATACAACACAGTAGAGCCTATATACTGCCATTTCGGTAAAAGGAAAAGACAACTAGTTTGGATTCCAATCAGGCCTATAATAAATAATAAATCACAGGACATTGGTCCTTTATTTGCCACACGGTATACACACAAACACAAGCTGTGAGCGGTGACACACACACACACACACATGCAATTATCAGCGGTCGGAATGCATTCTCTGCCTATTCCCTATTTGACCCTGCTTTGCAATCTCGGACTTCACACGTCTGGGCTTTGCTAATCAGGCAGATGAATCTTTTTCTTTTTAATTAGGAAAGCATATATGTTTCATGTCAACTGACCTACTACTGAGTAGGTCAGTAGGCTACTACTGGGACCTACTACCACTTTTAAACGCTTCTCTTCTTGGAATCTATTTCCCCAAGTGTGTCAGTAATTCGCCCAGCCAGCAGAGGGCAGCATAGCCTTAGATAAACCATGACGCCAACCACACTGGCTGAAGCAGGACTGCTGAGGACACAGAATATCCACCATCAGGGTCGGTTTAGTTAACTGTTACGACTAACTCACAACATGTGCGAACTGAACGAAAACCTGATGAAAACCACCTTAAAGTAAAGATCATTTGGTGATTAATTACAGCAGTGGTCATCAAATAGATTTTACCTGGTGACATACAAACACACATTACATTTATATTTAGGGCGTTTGGCAGACGCTTTTATTTAAAGCGACTTAAGTACATTTGTCGAAAGAGGGAAACAATATATCGCTGATGGTACAGTACAATTAGAATAGAACAAGTTTCAAGCACACACACACACACACACACCTCTAACTCAGCAATGAGAAACCAGTCTACCCATTATAACTTGTATCTAGCATATGACATCGTTAAGCCTATGTTTGCACTGATATCCTTTTATTTCTAATAAATAATAACATAGGCAACTCAAAAACGCGCATTACACAAGTTAGCTCCCGTGCAAGTTAGCTTCGTGATACCAGCCAGATATTAAAGTTTGCGTTTCACAATGAATATCAAGGCAGCGATTGATTTCCATATATGGGCGTGGCCTTACGTTGTTCAAAAAACTTCAGCCAATCGGATTCAACACCTAAGTGACGCTCCTGCCTTTACCGATGAAATAACTTCTCTGAGAAAAGCCTTCTGTGCACATTTCTATTAATTATTCGGTCTACGGATAAAACATTTTTCCTACTTTTTTCTGCAGACTGTGGCGCTCCTTGCTTTGTCATGAACTGAAATTCCCTCCCCTTAGCACTAATTGGTCCTATAATTTTAACATGTTTGGGAGAGCTGGTGGGCCTGATGACACCTGCATTACAGTATATAATAGTCCTTAACGTGATAAATAATGGGGAAGCATCCATGATGAAAGTGGTTTTAGGCCTGTACTTTTGCTAGTAGGAGCTCTTACAACTGGTGACTGAGAATTATTTAATGGATGGATCTGTGAACTCACACTGCAATTAGTAGTGAAACACCATAAGCCCTCTCAAAAAGCAGGCAGGATATCATCCTGTGTTCATTACCACGTCAAGCTGATTTATGTGGTCTGAAACGTACCAAGGAGGAGTGTTAGACATCCACATGAATAAAAGATGGCGCCTCTAGAGTACTTAGCCCCCCTCAGCTACGACGCTCCAAACTTTCAAAAGGTAGGGCTAACTCTGAGAAAAAACAGAGAGAGAAATCGAAGAAGAAGAACGTATGAGAAGAGAATCAATAGAGGGCTCTCTCTTTGTGCAGCTCGTACTTCTAGTACATGGGAAATATATGAGACAGGACAAGAGATAAGACCAGATAAGACTTTATTGATTCCCAAGCCGGTTTTGAGTGTTTGGCAGCAGAAAGCAGAAGGGGGAGGAGTGTAGTATAAATATATCCAACACAAAACGACTAAAACGAATAATAATTAACGGTAAGCCGTCACTCGGTCACGCGTGTGACCAGTCGTAAGTTTGATAATGCCGGTAATTATGTCTAATAAATAATCGTTGTTGTGTGGTATCGCGCACTTGATTTTTGTATTAGCGAACGCACATTTTAAACAGTAGCCAGAAACACTAGAAAGTCAATGCTGCTCCATGAAAACCAATGGCACATTTTACTGTCTAATGGCTTCCATGCAAGCTAATTTATGGATAGCCTATTGCCTTGACGCTATCAAATAGCCTCACATTCAGTGCAGTATGATGGAATAGGCCTACAACCAAAACCTGAAAAAGATTGAATTGGTAGGTACAGCATACTACAATATTGAATCATATTATGCTATTAGTAATGCTATTATTCTCTGGGCAGACATTATGCAGTGTAAGTATGTATGATTCATGCTACCCCCGGAGTACTGCATGCTTATCTTGCATAATTGTAAGGGCAGAAGCTTTGGATAGGCCTATTAGCAGAAGCTGTTGTTTCAGGAGAGCCAATGAAAACACAACAAGAAATGTGGCTACTTTCCACATTCCATGCATACTCATACTCAAGCATTAGTACTGCTAGACATGTATGTTGTCTAATAGGCCTGTAATGCCAATTTGCGCCTGCAAATAGTGAACATATAAATATTGCAATGACGGGCAGAAACGAAGGAGAATTGTGTAATGATTTATTTATGCCACTGGGTGGTGCTCATGAGACACTTGACATGGAGAAGGAGGCTTGGCGGATGTTGGCCTCTAGCCATGTCTGCAGACATCCCCCCCCAAGTCATTCAGATGACCAGCATCACATCCAACACACTGCATTACGTTGAAAGCATACATTAAAGGCACTAACAAGCTAATTATTTCAACTGAATCCCTGCTGCCGTCCAACCCATGTTTACAAGTGAAGATACTGGAGGAGGTGGTTGACTCACGATTTCTCACACATTCGGTGTCTCCTCATAGACAAATTAAATCTATTTTGATCAGGCGCGGTGAGCCGAGTGTATACAAGGGGATAAAAGGAGCAGTATAGTCGTTAATTAACGCGAGAAATCCAACAAAAGAGTGGAAACAAAAGGACACGATGTTTCTGCTATCGGACCGAAGGAGTCTTCTGGAGAGAGAGGGTTATAGCCGCCCACGCCAAACTCACCAACTAATGAGAAGCCAAACTAATCGATTCAAGTATACGATGCTGTAGTTCGGCTGGTAAAGTAACATTCACTAAAGCAAGTTTGACGCGGGGGACTCCATCGAGGTACGCTATCAAACAGCCTACATCTGTCTAAAAAGCGAGGCTACCCCAATTGGTAGTCCTGACGTATCAGAAGTGACGCCGTCGGGAGAGGCTGGCAGCAGGACTAATGCTGACGGGCAGCGGGTTGATGTGTTCCCACAGGGGTGAACACTTGGGATTGGCTAAGATAAATAACTATCCTAACTTCTGCGACGGCTTCATTAGGGTGGCTCGTCGCTCGTCGAGTGAGCGCTGCCCCGCGCTGCGAGAAAATTAACGAGTGAGCGAATGAATGTGGAAAAGGAGAGCGCAAACAAGCACAACATCTAGGCCTGCTCTGTTGTAGCGAGCATTTCCCATTCAGTATTGAATACAGTGTTCACCGTTAAAGGAAAGTTGTGTTTGAAGAAAAGAGAGGGAGAGAGAAAGACAAGTGAAAGAGCGAGAGGAACAACAGGGAAAAAATAGGAGGGAATAGCAGGGAATCAGACATCCAAATGTCAGCATCCATTGTAATTCAATCATACAAACACACAACGACGAGATAACAGCGTCAACCTTGTAGCGGTGTTTGCCTTTATTTTCTCCTTGTTTGTCACTGATATCCGTGGAAACTTTTATCTGGGAAACGTCTTTTGTTACAAGAGTTTAGATGCAGCCGTTCATGAGATGAGCAATGTGGCGCAAAGAGATGTTTCTCCATGCTAACAACCGCCGCTAATGTGAAAACAATTCACATAGACAAATGCTCAGAATATCAATTGGCTGCTTATAGTCTTAAGATGGATCGTCCTTTGATTGAGGGTGTTTTTTTTTCATTTGTAATGGTTTTATAGTGTCAAGGCAAGGGCACACTGTGTATGTTGATCACGAGTCACATCTCAAGATGTCTGCAAAAACACATTCCTCTGCAAGCGGCCTTTGACCTCAGCCCGGTCCCTCGGCCGCGTAAGCTGCGATGTGCCGCTCGTCCAAGTGGCTCCCAAGGGCCCCTCGGAGAGAGAGAGCCACCGGACTGAAGAGCCCCGAAATGGTCTCTCAAGCATCTAGGTGTGTGTGTGGGTGTGTGTGTGTGTGGGTGTGTAGGATGGGGGGTGGGGGGATTGGTGTCTCCGTTGCAGACTAATGACCAAAGGTCTGACTTCTCCTGATGGTGACTCGCCTCGTCATTTCAACTCAAGCTCACGATCCATGTTTGTTATTGGCTGTGTAGTACGTGAAGCCATCAGGGATAATGCTTAAGAGGTCCTGAAGTAGAGAGCAAAGGAGCGCTAAGTAAGCACTGGAGTGGTTTGTTGCTTACAACATACGTACATCTTTCTGTATTTCATTGGGTCTCCCCTCATAATAATCTGTTTTCGATCCGTGTCCTATAACACTAAATGGTGTGTTGAATACGAGGGGTCTGGCAGTCACTCAGCCCGGTTAATAGCATCACTGACACGGGCGATTTCCCAGACCGAGCCGGCAAACAGCAAGGCAGCGTCCAGATGGTGTGCTGACCCCCTCCTCCTCCTCACGCATCACGCAGCTCACGTCACCGGTGACCTTTAAGAGGTCATCGCCTCGTCGGCTGCAAGTCATACTAACCAACGCAAACGTATACCAGAGGCATTCCTGCTGTACCCACTGACTGAAACATTGCTCAGTAGTGCCGTCAGAGAGAGAGATGGAGAGAGAGAGAGAGAGAAAGAGAGAGAGAGAGAGAGAGAGATCTACGAACAAATGGCTGGACAAGTGAACTGGGGAACACTATGTTCACAATAGGAGCATGAGTTTGCCCGGCTGATTTCCTTTCGACAAATCCTCAGATTGAATCCCCCCCACTCCACCTTCTCCCTTCTCCTCCTCGTCCTCCCGAGAGATGAAGCTACCGTTCCAGTGCCTTCAGCCAGCATATTATCCCGGTGTAAACACAGCCTGTCAGCTCTTTCTGTGTGGCCGCGTGCATTACGACTATGAATATTTGAAGACGTAAGAAGCCTCCAGTGCAACACTGCTGGACTTGAGCGGGTCAGACCCTATTGATGATTTCTTTTGGGTTATTTCTTTTGACGTTAATAAGCCAGTGTCGGCCGTCGGACCTCACTCGC
>OMKP01084123.1:0-11531 GCA_900302375.1 Bathygadus melanobranchus | reverse complement strand
GGGGAGGGGGGGGGGTGGTGGGGGGGGGGGGGGGGGGGGGGGTATTTTGTGGTTTCACAGGAAGTTCTTTATATATGTTGTTTTTTGTTGCACCAGAGAGAGAGAGAGAGAGAGAGTTGACAAGGAGGTTTTGACTTCCTGCTGGTTTAGGATTGTTCTTCTCCAGCCATGTTGCCTTAAAATCCGGATGATGAATGCAAGCGAAATGGATATTCGCCACAAAACACTTCTTTACAAATCCATGTCTGTATGTCAATATTCCAAATTCCCTGAATTGCATGGGTCACACACATTTGTAGCACATTTTCAATCATCAGTGTACATATATTTAGACTATAAATGGTAAATGGATTATTTATATAGTGCTTTTATCCAAACATTTACATTGCCTCACATTCACCCATTCATACACAGACGGCAGCGTCAACCATGCAAGGTAACAACCAGCTCGTCAGGAGCATTTAGGGTTAGATGTCTTGCTCAGGGACACCTCGACAATTAGCTAGGGGGAGCCGGGGATCGAACCAGCTACCTTCCGGTTGCCAGACAACCGTCTCCACCTCCTGAGCTAGTGCTGCCCCTTAAAGTTATTATAACCAAAAGTAAATCAGATAAACAACCTAGCTATTGTTGACTAATGAAATTGAAAAAAGCATAAATCAGTGCTGCTTTGGCCGATCTTCACCAAATTCTTTATATATGCCTGCAATGTGACTCCAAGTTTACATGCAAATGGTATCCATTGACCAACAAGTTCAGTCTCTATATGCTGCCACTGGAAACTATCAGACAACAGGATTAATTTCCATAGCTATGCCAAAGATACACAACTAACTCCTTATTTGAACAATTGAACAAATATAAGACAGATGTTTTAACTATAGGGGCAAAAGTCCAGAGAGAGATACTGTACACTAACTTAAAACCCCAAGCCAAGACCAGCTCGCCAAGCTCCTATAAAAATCTTGGTGTGCTCCTGATTAGAATTTGAAATATCACATCAGTAATTTCACTACAATTGCCTTTTATAGCCATAGATATATAGTTTAAGTGCCGTTTCTCTCTCAGGCAGATAGATACTGACAGGCTTATACTCTGCTCTCCTTTGCGGTCTACCTAAGAAAGCTATAAATAAGCTACAGGTCATTCATTCTGAATGCAGCAGCAGGTGCACTAACCAAGACCAGAAGGAGAGCACACATCTCATCTGTCCCTTCATTGGTTGTAAGTTTTAGAATACATTTAAAGATCCTTTTATTGGTGTTCAAATTACTCAATCAACTAGCGCCTGAATACTTATCAGACATGCTTTTAATGTATGCTTCCTCTAGATCACTCAAGTCCTAACTAAGAAATATAGGGAGGTGCTATTCAGTCGTATTTAGTGTCCAAGGTCCCCACCTCTGGAACAGCCTGGCACAGCTGAGGGCATCATATCTGTAAACACTTTTAAAAGAAATCTTAAGATGTAACTTTTTCGCTTAGCATTCTCTTTATCCATTTTATTTGAATCTACCCTCTTCTTTTTACCATGTATTTTTTTTCCCCCCCTCTGACACCCAGATTGCAACATGCATCTCTGAATGTCTGGCAGACATCAGCCCATGTGACCCCCTCTTCCGCGACCTCCATTAGCTGCCTGTAATCGCTCACATCAGATTCAAGACATTGGTACTGGCCTACAATGCCCCCACCTACCTCCAAGCAGTAGTCAGACCCCATGCCCCAGCTCGAGAGTACCGCTCAAGTAATTCAGCGGGCCAGCCAGCTGATACCACCATCACTAAAACGTTGCTCCGCCAAATCGCAACTCTTCTCTATTTTGGCGCCGCAATGGTGGAACAAGCTCCCGGCCGATGTCAGGACAGCAGAGTCCCTCACCAGCTTCCACAAGAGACTCAAGACTCACCTGTTCAGAGTTTACCTGGACTCTGCATAGCTTCCCTTCTTACCCCCCACCACCTCTCGTCCCTAACCCTCTCCCACTTACCCAACCTAAGTTTCAATCCCATCCCCTCTTGGATCCCTAGGACTTATTGTATGTTTGTATGTCCTGGCACTTAAAATAGTACTTAGCGTTATGTAGCATCTTAACCTTATCCTGTTTACCAGCAAGGGGTCAACCCAGGAATCATGAGCGCTTGAAACTTGATCTATTCAAGTCTTACTGTACCGTCAGTGATATATTGTTGTTTCACTCTTTTTCGACAAATGTACTAATTGTAACTCGCTTTGGACAAAAGCGTCTGCCAAATGCTAAATGTAAATGTCATTTGTGTGTACCCACCGGTGTGAGGGCTAAAATATGCTAAAGCTCTTATTTGATTTGTTTTATTTTCTATTATTTGCGCATGGTGTGGTTAGTGGTTAACATATTTTTTTATATATTTATTTAATTTTATTTATTTTTTGAGTGATGTGCTAAAGTAGGCTGAGGGGTTACACAAGGTGAGGCAGGCTATAATAATAATGGCAACAATGACGTTATCCTTTTTAATTATATAATTATATGAAACAACGAATCATAACGAATCACACAGTTGAACTCATATGGCAATGTGTGTCCAACACAATAACGATAACACAATTAGTTCGTTTTATAGGATACATTGTAAAATTGAGAAACATATTTATCTGAGGGACAAGGCAACACTGATATTATAATTATAATAACAAACAAATAGTAATGAATCAAGCGATTGAGAACTACTCTGTGTGTATGGTGATGTGTGTCCAACACAAGAACACACAAACGTATTCTATTTAGTTTCAAATTTGATTGAGACATTTCATATATTTGGTTTGTTTCAGACAGACGGAACACACACAATTATATCCACGATGAAAAATTCAGTGTCTTCCACTGTCCTTTTTCAACAAGCTATTTTGTTTTGCAAGCAATTATCATCAAATGTAAACCGCAGTGTGCTTCTTCGTCGTTCTTTGCACGCTCTTATATGTTGTTATAATTTCCTTATATTTCTGTTTATATATTTACATATTACTTCCATGTTTGTATGTCCTGGCACTTTGTAGGATCCTGTATGCTGGTATGTCCCGGGACTTGAAATAGTACTTAGTTTCTGTAGCATCTTATCCTGGCTACCTGCTGTTGTACAGTAAGGAGTCAACCTAGCAATCGTAAGCTTGTAACTTGTTCTATTGACCTGGCAACCAGGAATGCTTGTTCTGTTCTGTACTGTACCATCAGCGATATATTGTTGTCTCCCTCTTTCGACAAATGTACTTTTTGTAAGTCGCTTTGGATAATAGATTATTTATATAGCGCTTTGATCCAAAGCACTTTACATTGCCTCACATTCACCCATTTATACACCGTCAACCATGCAAGGCAACAACCAGCTCGTCAGGAGCAGTTAGGGTTAGGTGTCTTGCTCAGGGACACCTCGACACTTAGCTAGGGGGAGCCGCTTTATTTGAAGGAGTGTGCCTAAGACTGACATGACACCGTCATGAAGTCTTGCCATTAATTGTCATTTGGTCAATTGTGTCATTGTTAATGCAAAGTTGAGATGTCTTTGTTATGACAACTTGACATTAACCACGACAAAATAACCTGTCAATGTCTTTGTGATGAGAGTCTGTTGTTGCTTACCACAGTCACACCCTCAATAAACCAGAGAAGAACTATGTCACACACAGCAAACTTGTGGCAGTGATCGATGCAGTGGATCATTTCAAGCACATCCACTGTGGCCTACCATTCACCGTCCGTACTGACCATGCTCCCTTGAAGTGGGTCATGTCATTCAAAGAACTGGAGGGAAGTTGCCAGATAGATCAAACAACTCCAGGCCTTCCAGCTCACCATACAGCCCCAGGCTGTCACCACTGTGACTGTGCCGAAGAATGTGAAGCAGCAAGCCTACAAGCTGGTGATCTGTTGGGTCCTGTTTCCCACCAATGTGAGAGGGTGGAGAGAACTGCAGCTCAAGGACCCTGACCTTAATATGGTCATGGGGTGGCTGGAAACAGACAGCCGACCACCCTGGGAAGATGTGGTTGCCCAGTCTGCCACTGTCAGTGGCCTCTGGTCTCAATGGCCTGGAGTGACGAGCTGGTTGTTGTCTTGCATGGTTGACACCGCCGTCGGTGTACGAATGGGTGAATGTGAGGCAATGTAAAGCACTTTGATAAAAGCGCTATATAAATGCAATCTATTTCCATATTAGATCAACGGATGTGATCGGCTGAGGTCGGCTGGAAATCTGTCTGAACAAATAAAACATGAGCCTGCAGGTTTGTCTAGGTCTGCGTCTATCTGGCGAAGCTGGGTAGGCATCCCAGTGGCCTTCGTGGGATTCAATCTCGCACAATGGCTGATCAACATAATTGTGTCTTCCTAAGCAGCAATGTCCCTAGAACTACTATATCAAATATAGTATTACATTTTGTGTGTGTGCACATACAGATTTAATGTGTGCGTGTGTGTGTCACCGTCATCAGGAAGCTGGCCCAGCAAGGCCCAGTTTGACAGACAGCTCTCTGCCGGTGGTGGGTTTCCAGAGGAAACCCTCTGACAGATCTCCTCGGTGCAGCCAGGAAGCCCAGAATTACCACTGGGCTCCTCTGACTTACCCACCACCCCCCACTGTACTTAACCACCCACTGTATGTACACCCTTAACCATCCACTGTATGTACACCCTTAACCACCCACTGTATGTACACCCTTAACTATCCACCACCCACTGTATGTACACCCTTAACCATCCACTGTATGTACACCCTTAATCACCCACTGTATGTACACCCCTAACCACCCACTGTATGTACACCCCTAACCACCCACCCCATGCACAAACAGACATACCCTCCTCCAGCCTGGCCTGTGGTTTACCCTTATCATTTCTAGCTTGCACCAGCCTACAGCAATACTTCACAACGGTCTATATATATACTGTATATGTGTGTGTGTGTGTATTGTATTGACGTCCCAAGGCATGGGATTCACCACGCCTCATCGTGATGATTCCAGTCACCACCACCCAGCTTTATTTAAGAAAACATTATTGTACATTCTTATCAAGTTAACACATTGCCATATCATACAGTAAGAGATACAGGTCCAGTTATGTTAAAAAAATACAAATACACTACAGTGGCCTTACACTACAAATAGAAGGAGCACTAGCATCCCCAGGCTATCTGTTGTGCAATGGTTTTTATTAAAGAACACTTGAAACTCTTGTAAATCTGTCTGTAGTATTCATAGTACAACTGGAAGAGAGGCTTTTAAAATGAGAGCACAAAATACATAGTCTACAGCAATAGAGCACAAAATACATAGTCTACAGCAATAGTACTAGTAGTAGTAGTAGTAGTAGTAGTAGTAGTAGTAGTAGTAGTAGTAGTACATTCACATGGCAGTGATAGGCAGTCTGGAAAGATACAACCACAACTGTATTTAGTGCTACATCCAATGTAAGATTTCATGTCTTTGAGAACACCTGTCTTGTGTATTCTTTATATATATAGTCCTTACATATATATATATAGTTCTTATATATATAGTATATATATAGTCTTTGGTCTGCTAGTGCAGATGAAGAGACGATAGTCTGGAGTTGAGACCCCACAGACCCTGTGGTGTTTGTAGCGCCATTGACCACTGACAGATCAATTGGTACAGATCATTGCAGTGCTTTTAGCCACGCAGCCTCCACCAACAAAATGACAGCTATGGCTTAAGGAGTCCCCATTCAGTGCTAGAACTGTTCGTCTCAGGTGGTGTTGTCTTTCTACTGCCCCGCCCCCAAACCCCAGCTTGCCACCGTCCATCCGTCCTTCTAGCGTAGTAGTTCCACACAGTGTCCTTTCACAGTTCTCCTGCTATAGCCGGGTGGTCTTGGTGCTGGAGAGCACCCTGCTCCTCCCGCTGTTCCTGGATCTACGGGGAGCGGCAGGGGGGTGGCAGTAGCGTGGCACCCAGCCTCGGGGCTTCCTCCTGGGGTTGTGTGGCGCGCCAGGGTCTGGGGGGGCTGGTCGTCAGGCCTCTTCGGCCGTGGCGTCGATGCCAGCGTAGGTGAAGTTCTCGAAGAGAGCCATGTTCACGTAGGCCTGGAAGATGAGTTTAGTGGTTTAGTTTAGTTTACACAACTGTACCCATTCAAAACGTGCCTGTTCAGAACGGTCCGGTTGCATGGTCTCCAGTAGCTTGCAGCTTTCTGGAGAACCGCTCACCCAAACAACTTCACACTCAACACTGCACTTCTTTGTCCACAGTAATAAACCTGCCAAGTGTGAAGTCGATCGGATGAACAGCTGTTGAGACAGACATACACACATCCAGAGATTCCTGTAATTATAGTTAAATGTACACACATTACACGTGTGTGTGTGAGTGTGTGTGTGTGTGTGTGAGTGTGTGTGCGTGTGTGTAATTGCTGCAGTACAGAAAGTAAAACATATCTTTGAGTAAAACCAAGATAAGAAACACAACATTCAAACAACAACAATGCAGCAGTGCACCAACAGCCAGTAAGTGTAAGCATCTCTTACCTTCCTGGCCTCTTGCATTCTGTTGAGCTGGACCGATATCTGGGAGAACGGGGGTCTCTCATATGGTCGATCCCTCCAGCACTGCCTCATCAGCTCATAGCTGGAGAAAAATATAATGTACTAGTATGTAATATTGTATAATAATATAGTAATAACATTATATATTATTAGTCATTTAGCAAATGGTTCCAATCCAGTGACTTACAGTATACTATATTCAGATACAGGTCATTAAGAAGCAGGTAGGGTCAAACACCCTAGCCACTATATAATATAATCTAATATACATTTAAAATACTATAAAAGGAGAACCAAACCCCGTGACCCCAAACAAATGTTTTTTTAAGGGGGGCTGCCGGCTCCCCTTCAATTCAGTTGCAATAAGTAGAGGACAGGTATTTAATCAGCAGATGACCATATTAGCCAATAAGTAGAGGACAGGTGTTTAATCAGCAGATGACCATATTAGCCAATAAGTAGAGGACAGGTGTGTCGCATCAACGCTTAATCAGCAGGTGACCTGATGACTATATTAGCCAATAAGAGTTAGGCATACAATAGACCCTTTTTACACTGTCACAGAATAACAGAAGTAGAAACCATAAGGTGCTATGGTAACATTCACAACTACGGTAACATAAATCACATTTGAAGAAATTGAAATGAGGGAGTCATCTAAGTCAGTGGTTCTCAAACGATTCTTACACATGTACTTCTAGGACATGTTTCAGCCAAATACCCCTTTCAACCAGCACAAAACATTTGGGGAGGAAAAAATATATAAAAAATCTACGTATGTGTGCATTTTATTTTGTGTAAACATGAACATTAAATGGGTGGTGCTAATACTTAATAGTTTAGCGACATGGGCACCTTTGATTTTTGTCATTCATTGGAAATATGTACCAAACATATATGTTACTATTCAGATTTATCCTAGATTTTATTAAGGTGGGATTATTTTACATTTGTTCATAACCAATATTAACACAAGAACAAAAAGGACGTGTACCCCCATTTGACAAACATTGGTCTAAGTGGTGTTGGGAGTTTGCTTCTCCGTTAATACAATGTAAGGTAAGAGGTCATAATGTGAGTTGAATACTAACACTTCGTCGTCACAGTTCCTGGGTTGCTCCATCCTGTAACCCTGGGGCAGCTTCTCATAAAGCTCAGCGCATGTCATTCCACAGTATGGAGTTCCACCTGGACAGACGCACACGCACACACACGCACACACGCATGCAGACACACACATGCGCACACACAAACGCACGCACGCACGCATGCACGCACACACACACACATTTGTATTTTTTAGGCTGGTCAAGCTTTATCATTGTCATCACGAGCCACATAAGAGTCAGTGGACCAAAATAATGTGTATGTTACTTACCTAAGCTAACTATTTCCCATAGAAGCACACCAAAAGACCACCTACGTGGAATGAGATAGCACTTTGATTATTAAGCAGACAGAAAGAATGAGCCAGACTAAATAGTTGAATAAAACATCTGAATTTCTGTCTTTTTAAATCCAATCAGTATATCAGTACATGAGAACTCCATATGTACATGTACATGCAGTGTAGGCTAGGTAATTTATGAATTATTACCATTGCATATTACATACTGAGATGTTTGATGTTCTACTGTAATTGAACAGCTTTTTCAATTTACAGGGAATTATACAGCATGAAATGTCAGGAAGATGTTGGCCTGATACAGCAAAAGGGAGACTGTTGGTTTCAGTTTGTCTGTCTCTGATACACCATGTGTGAGGTCGCAGTCTAATATGCTGCGACCTCACACACAGTGTCTCTCTCGCTCTCTCACACACACACACACACACACACACACACACACACACACACACACACATAGTCTCTCTGTCCCTGTACTTGGTGTTGGTGTGTTGCAGTAGTATCCAGTACTTGGTGTTGGTGTGTTGCAGTAGTATCTAGTACTTGGTGTTGGTGTGTTGCAGTAGTATCCAGTACTTGGTGTTGGTGTGTTGCAGTAGTATCCAGTACTTGGTGTTGGTGTGTTGCAGTAGTATCCAGTACTTGGTGTTGGTGTGTTGCAGTAGTATCCAGTACTTGGTGTTGGTGTGTTGCAGTAGTATCCAGTACTTGGTGTTGGTGTGTTGCAGTAGTATCCAGTACTTGGTGTTGGTGTGTTGCAGTAGTATCCTGTACTTGGTGTTGGTGTGTTGCAGTAGTATCCTGTACTTGGTGCTGGTGTGTCGCAGTAGTATACAGTATGTATATATAGTTAGTGGTTTGACATGTCAATGTGTCAGACTGCTAACTTGTATCTCAACACTTCCTGCCTGCTTATCAGTCCCCAACACTACTTTATCTTCTCACCGCTGACACACACACAGATGGAAGCCTGTTCTTTGTGTGTGTGTGTGTGTGTGTGTGTGTGTGTTTGTATATATCTGTGTGTGAGATATATTTCTTGTGAATTTCTTTGTTTTAGACTTGCATGGTTGAGACGGGGGTTGTGCTTGTGGTGATACGTTTGACCGAGTGCTGCTACTTACACATCACTCTTGGTGGTGTACACACTGTAGTTCAGAGACTCAATGGCCATCCAGCGCACCGGCAGCCGTCCCTGGAGAGAAAACCAAAGAAACATCGAGATTATATCTAACACAGACTGCAACAAGTAACGCATGTTGCTTCATTATTATAGATTGATGTTATTATTATTATTATTATTGTTGTTGTTGTTGTTGTTGTTGTTGTTTTGTTAGTCAGTCCATAATCATTTTGACAAGCGTAACTAAAAGTCATTTAAGTCTGACTACATTATTGACATTATTCTCATCAAATGTCTCATGTCTCATTGTCTTGTTCAGGTCATGCTCTCACACTATTTACACACTGCTGCCCTCTAGAGATGGACTCAGCTACTAATGAAAAAAATAATCTAACCAACAAATCTTCCTCTCCTGAAATACTTCTGTATTTATCATTGTTATAGTTTTCTGTAAAGAGACTTCCCAAAATTATGCTTTTTATGATGTTTTTACATGCTTATGTTTGTTATTTATGTGCTGTCATGTATGGTTGCTGATGTCCTTGCTATTCTTTTACGCTCCTTGTGAAAAGCAAATTCCCAGAGGGGCAATAAAGGTTTTCATTCATTCATTCATTCATACAGTTTTTTCTGTCTTCATTCTTCATTCAATTTCTTGTGTGAAAATGTATGTAAACTTTGGTAAAGTGATAACCAACCTCTTCATGTCTATGTCCCTCATCTTTCCTGAGATGATAGAACGTCAACCATAAACCATAAAGCAACAACCACAACTCTCTTCTCTGGAGCTGTCCCCGGCCTGTTGGTTCCTTGGTTCATAGTGTTAATCAAGGCTTGTCTCTACCACTTACCATTGTCTTCTTGACGTAAACCTCCTCTCCTCGGGACAACCCGAAGTCTGCGATCTTTGCCACAAGGTTGTCTCCCACCAGAACGTTCCTGGCGGCCAAATCTCTGTGGATGAACTGCAGAAAAGAAAACAGAACAGAATAGAGATGGCGAAATGGTGCCATGGATCATAAAGGATTGTCCCTTGGTGAGAACACACACACACACACACACTAAGTTGTGTTTTAAGTTGTAAGAATATACTTTCCATACATGTTTTTTTTGTCTTATTGACATTAACAGCCTGAATCGCCCATTCAGAGTTGTGCTGTTACCAGGCACTTACCTCAAGCCAGAAAAGTGTAAGGAATGCCCATGATTAAAGACTGGCAGTATACAGTATATACAATGCATAAGAATAGCAATTATACCAACTAAACGGAATACATAAGTCATGTCTAAAAACATTATGTACGTGTGGAGCATCATTAAAAGAGACAAGCCTTCATATGTGTTTTCAACGACAAGAATATTTAATATTTAATATATTTAATCTGCTGTGTGAAATGTTTTTTTTACCTTACTTGCTAAAGACTAAAGACTAGCCTCACAAATCATGTCATACGAGCTCATATATGTGCATGGGGCGTTTCACTTTCTGTCGCTTCTAATTGCTTTCGGCCAATCATTTTCCTGGGGGCGGAACCACAACAAACATGATATGGCCGACCATATCATGGTCGGCCATATCAGTAGTACAAAAACTCAAAGGTTATATGTCTGTTGATTATGCTGTCATGGATTAAAAAAAAAGAAGAAGAAAATATAATACTACTAATAATAATACTACTAGGCATGAAACCATACTACACTGGGTAACAGGACCTGTTGGCATAAGCAGCGATGCCAAAGCGGTGTGCACCTTGCAAGTCTCTTGCCACAGCTCATCGTATTTGAGGTCTAACTAATACATTTGTTGTTCTTCTGAAACCTCCATCTTGCCACTCTCAAATGAGTTTCTCTCCAAAGAATCACCGTAACAAAACAGGAAACCAACTTCTGGATCCGAGATTAGCTAAAGACAAACTCGACATTGACATGGTTCACGCCTTTACACGTACCTAAACTAATTTATCTTTGTAATGTTGTTGTCAATCTTAGACTACTGTAACAACTGGTTTATCAAGAGTGCCCCACTCCCCCACAGAAATGGAGGGCACGGTGGCTCAGTGTGTAGCACTGTTGCCTCACAGCAAGAAGGTTGTGGGTTCAAGTCCTGCATGGTGCAACATGTCGGGGCTGGTTCCCAGGCCTTTCTGTGTGGAGTTTGCATGTTCTCCCCGTGTTCACTCGGGTTCCCCCCATAGAACCCCACAACAAAAACATGCAGAAGAACAGATTGCTCTTCGGTCCTGACCAGGACAGGACAGGACAGGACTGAGCGCTTGGACTTGGTCCCCGGGCGCCTTACTGATGGCTGCCAATGCTCCTGGGGGAGGATGGTCAGGATGGAATAAACGCAGAGAAGGCATTCCACCTGTGTGTGTGTGTGTGTGTGTGTGTGTGTGTGTGTGTGTGTGTGTGTGTGTGTGTGTGTGTGTGTGTGTGTGTGTGTGTGTGTGCACAATAAGTGGGT
>OMKP01084121.1:14666-32034 GCA_900302375.1 Bathygadus melanobranchus | reverse complement strand
AATTCCAATATAGTCTGGTATTTAATCACAATCACAATCACTCATGTAAGCCACCTTTTAATATTTGAAATGAATGACATTATATGAGACCGGAACGGTGCTAGACTGTTCCGCCGAAATGAATGACGTTTTTGTTATCTGCCATGAGGGCGGCCATCTGCTTGAAGGTAGCTAGCTAAATATTTTACCTGCTCATCAGTTGCTAGCGAACAGGTGGACTTTGTCATCGCTTAAGCGACATCATGCCAGGTTATAATAATGCCAGGTAACAATTTAGATGTGATGATAAAGGCTTTGAGAGTCTGGAAATATTTGGTTTAGGTATCTTTAATGTGCTTGAATTTTACTTAGAAAGCTGTACAAACCCTGTGTGGCAAACAAGACTGCCACACGACACATAAGTGGCTTCTTAAGGGTTCCCCCAAACAGCAAGGACACAGGAAGGTGGTGAATAATCTGGTTTATTGTAAAAGGTTTGACAAAGAAATGACAGAGCAGGTAGTATCTCCGCTCTCTTGAGTGTGTGTGGTGGCAGCCTGTGGGCCTTGATTAGTCAATGGCCCACAGGTGTGCAGCCTCACCCAGCCAAACCAATTAGCCTGACTCTGGCTAGGTGGGACTGCTTAAACCAGCCACCAACCACACACATGCCACACCCTGGAATTAGAATTCATATTGCCGTCAATAATTCTGTCCTCTGAAGGTAGTCTCTTAATAAATAGTTGAACAGGTTTGTTGCACATTTTCGATGCACCCTCACGATGTCAGACCACGGAGTTGATTGTCTGCCAGGTCAGTTACGACGCTGTCTATTCAGACTTCTATCATGATGACACACGATACTCTTCTTCCAGCTCTGAATGATGAAGGATCAGGTTCTTTCTCGCTGAGTATCGTGTCAGCATCATCATCATCATCATCAACTGCCAGAGTGCCCGGGCTTAGCTAACAAACATTGGCCATGAGTAACATCACATTGGCTAAATAGCAGGCGACTATTGTTTGTAGAACTGTGTGGTTACATTTATTGTCTAAATGTATCTTACTGTAGCCTAGCAATGTACCAGGTTCTGCATGTGGAAACAATGTTCCCTAAACTAAGAGAAAGAAACTCCTGTTATGCATGCAGGGGTGGAGTACTCTATTATCTCTATTAACTCTATTATCTCTATTAACTCTATTATCTCTATTAACTCTATTATCGAAATTGCAATATGGCCAAGTGCAATATCCAAACCACAGGAGCTGCAATTTTTGGATAATGGTAAAATATGTAAATGTATAACACCATTATGAATAAAGTACTGTAGTGCTGGTTCGATCCCCGGCTCCCCCTATCTAAGTGTCGAGGTGTCCCTGAGCAAGACACCTGACCCTAACCACTCCTGACCAGCTGGTTGTTACCTTGCATGGTTGACACCACCGTCGGTGTGTGAATGTGAGGCAATGTAAAGCGCTTTGGATAAAAGAGCTGTATAAATGCAGTCCATTTACAATTTACATTTACAGACCCTAACAAATGTCACATCATTATTTTAGTAGTTTTCAGTGAACACGAAAATTGTGATGCAGGAATAATCATTCCCACTAATAGCGAATCATATCGCAATCGCAATATCTGTCAAAATAATAGCAATATGATGTTTTTTACCATATCGTTCAGCCCTATAACCCAAATATATAAATTAATTAGCATTGATCTTTGCATCCCACCCCTCCACCCCCCTCTACTCTCTTCCTCCCCAAGGACTCAGAGTACGTGTGTCTGGAGTGTGACGAGGCAGCAGTCAACCAGGTGCTGAAGAAGATGGCCGACATGCAGCGGAGCATCGACGCCGTTGTGCACCGCAGCTAGGAGGACTGACCCGAGTCTCGCACGGTTGTTCTCCTCCTACTCTACCCGGGATGTAGATATTCTGCCCAGCTTGGTTCCTCTAGTTTTACAACTTGACATGAAGGAGCGGGATGGGACTTTGACCTTTTTTCCCCCTCGTGAGATCTATCCGGTCGTCATGCCTGTGAAGAGTCTTCAACGTCTTTCAAAGCACCCAATTAAAATCGAACTCCTCCTTAACCGTTATTGGAAAATACCCTACCATCATCAATATTAGATTAAACATGAGTTATTATTGGAGCTTTGGACCTTCTCACAATATGTTAATTTGCAGTCTTGCACAATAGCAAACAATTAAAAAAATACATTTTTACGTTTACCGTTTGGGATTTTTGGTGCGACGCCATCGGTCCTGCTCGCTCTAGCCTTTAAACGTCTTGCATTGAAAGACTATTGTTACACTGTGGGGACTGACATTAATCAGTGTCAAGCTTAGCCAAGATTTTTTTGTTTGTATAAAGTTGGAAAACCAATTTGTTGGGTTGGTTTCAGGTCCTGGTCCTGGTCCATCAGCATTACTTTCTACATGAACTATTGTAACATTTAGCCTTTTAATAAATACGTGTTGTCCTATTTTGTTTTTATAAAGCGTTGGTAATCTGGTCCAAGCTCTGCTTGTAGTATGTAATAATAAATACATTCAGTGCATCTTGGAATCAGTTGTAACTATGTATACAAGCCAGGTTCATCTGTATATCACTGTGAAAACAGCTGGTAGTTTCAAGCTGGTCTACCACCAACAAGCTTTACATTGCATGTTGAAGAGTAGCCAAAATCTAACATTAAATAGTATTTCTCCAAGGGCTCTGCCACCATTGCCTGACAGGTTTAAGAAAGTATGAGTGATGATCAATCAATACTAATTGTTGTTTTTCTGCTGGACTGAGCTGGCTTTGGTCTTAACAGGTTTATGGACAACAACAGAAGTCTACCTCATTCTAAACTGAGTGCTTCTCTTCATTTCATGACAAAGCACACTACACAGAGGAAGAGAAATATTTAGCAAATCTCTCTCTCTCATTTAATTGGCCAAAGGTCAATTGCAATCCTGTTTTTTGTGGGGGGGGGTTTACCAGTGACTGCAGAGGGGCAGTGCCCTATGAGAGATAAAGAGGACTCCACCCTACACTGGGCTTCCCTTTGTAGTGAGGCGGTCTATGATAAAACAGCCATTAACTGTAGGCCTATGTGTGTGTGTGTGTTTTATTTTATGAAAATGAAAAAAATGTGTGAGGAAAAATGTAAGATCAATGCCATCATAGCAATAAATATATATATATGTTATTAGTTGGTCGGCAAGAGTTAAAAACTAAGTGTTTTTTGATCGTAACTCACGACCGAAAAAGACAATTCAGTGTACTGACTCGAATAACTAATATCGTTAGCATGGACCTACTGCATACGCCAGTTAGTAGACCGATTCGTTTCAACTTCGCCGCGCGCGCTTTGTCACGTGACTAGTATTTCAGTATTTGAGCTCCAACAAAGGACTAAAGAAAAGCATATGTATGACACTCAATGCCATAGAGCCTCAGGGGATGATATAGTCAGTACTTGGCTAGGTAGGCTCAAACATGTGGCCTAACAGGCACATCTCTGGGCTCAAGAGGGGAGAAGTAGAGTGGTTAGCGCCCCTGTTACATGACGTGTCTACTCGGGCTCCAGAAGATTGGAAGATAATCTAGTGCGCATCTCGGATCTCGCTGGATACTTAACGCGCACTAGGTCCCATTTGTCTCTTCAGTTGGAAGGTCTGTTCCGGTAAGCTGTTCCAGTTTGCTTTACTCTTATTTATGAGTTTCCGTATAGGTTTTGATCATAGACTGTAATAGGTTTTGACACATGCGCGTCTTTTCTAAAACGTGTCAAAGTTCGGATACATTGAACATAATTAAATCCAAATGTTCATAGGCTACTGAATATGTTCCTGCAACAAAAAATAACGCGCAGGGTAATGTCCGCTTTCTATTAATCCGCTCGAAAGACAAGTGCACTCAATTGTACTCAGTTGGACCTACAGTAGGCTGGGCTTACCCTTGGCTTGTAGGTCTTTTGAACATGCATGGTGAACTTTCAGAATCGAAGAGGTGTGTGTGTGAAGGAAAGTGTACGGTTGTGACTCACAACAGTGAAATAAAGGGCTGAAAAAGCAGACCCTTTAAATTGTCAGTGTTTACAGGTCACTAATTAATTAACTAATGTACATACACGTCATACTGGTAGGGTTCCTGCATGTTTCTATGTTTAGCTATTAGCACTAATACTAATGCAGGATGCAGCCGAACTGAAATGAATAGAGATGCCTGTCTTGAGAGTAACCGGCAGCGTCCGACCGCAGGTACAACGCTGTACTATGGGTACACTAGTGACGTTGTTGTTTAGGATTTGATCACAAAGTGCCTTGTAATGCCAGAAGTAGTAAACATTGGTGAGTGGCATCACTTGACACCCATTTAATAATCTTTAATGATGAGAATAATAATAAAATGGCAGTTGCAAACCACTCTTTAATTTAATACATAATGCAGTTGTTGGTTAGATTTTAAATGATGAAGTCATTTTGTATACTGTTAATATGTGACAATGCTGAAGATCACACAATGGTCTTACGAGCGTCTTCGATATGATCGCCCAATGAAGAATGTGACTATGTGATTCCAGATGGGCCCAGAAGTCACCTGCCGTCCTCACTACTCCTCATCTGACTGTGACCCTCAAGCATCTCGGATGTAGTAGAGGTGGGTTTAACTTAACCTTAACCTGCCACTTTATTCTATTTATTTAACCTCATTGTGGTTAGGCACCTCTTTTGCAAGAGAGACCTGATAGCAGCATAATCGCAAACAACACAGGACATTTACAGACAGTGACATTAATATAAACAATCACTAACAATAAAACAGGTGACCTACGTGGCAAAACATTTTCCAGCATTGTTCTCTATCAATGCTTTGATTAAGGATTTAAACACACTAAGAGAAAAAGACTGCTGACCTTGAAGGTTATTCCAGGATGTGGGGGTTTCAACCTGGAAGGCAAAATAAATCCTTCAAGGTATTTGGAAATCATCTCCTCCAGGTCGTTTTTGAGTTGGCCATCTCATCTCATATCTGATCTATGTCAGATAAAGTCTTGCAAAGCAGTAACCCACCTGGCTTTTTGTCAAAAAGGCTTTTTGATTGCTTGTAAATGTAAATGTACCTTGTGTTATTTTTGCATGTCAAATAATTTATGCTGGATTTAAAAATGTTTTTTTAATCTTCAGTTAATTTTGTATTTCATTTAAACATCATTTCATAAACAACCAAAAAAACATCCCCTCCTTCCCTCGCTGAAGTTTTTCCACCAGTGTTGCATTTGATGCACCTGTGCTGGACTAGCAAGATGAATTCTTTGAACCAATCAGGGGAAACATGCCCTGATTGGTCAGAAATTACCCAGGAGCAGCCTAAAATCTAAATTGAGTCACACAGAGGAAGGCACAGTCAACTGGCAACAGATATTCTCACAGCGCATTTCACTCACTCACTAATAGCTGACTCATGGCCTAGCCACTTACACTCAAATAATAAACTTGTTCTATTAACCTAACAATCATGAGTGCTTGAAACTTGTTCTATTCAAATATTACTGTACTGTCGGTGATATATTGTTCTTTCACTAATTCGACAAATGTACTTATTTTAAGTCGCTTTGGATAAAAGCATCTGCAAAATGCCCTAAATGTAAATGCAAATGTAATAGCTCTTAATTCTTACCTACAACACCATTCATTCTTCATTTTATATTTGGATATTTTCAAACATATACCTAGAGAAAAGGAAACAGTTGCATTCAGCAATGGAATACTTTTAGTTGTAAGAATCAACGTACAATGCCACAGATTGAGGCTAGTAAATTGATGTCATGCACAGGGCACAATTACAAACATGTGATGGCAGTCACTGCTGAAGGAGGAGTGAGAGGCGAAAGGAGGGAAGGTATGGAGAGAAATATGTGGTTGCCGTTCCTGGAGGATTAACAATGAAACGGTAGCCTGGTATGCAGTCAGTGTCAGCTCTGAAACCAAAGTCAGTCTCACACTGACCCAGATTACTATTGTTTCCTTTCTTTTCTTTTTCATGATGCAAGGCTCAAGTGTTTAGCTATGTTTCTGAATGTCCCTTTGTATCCTGGTTTTGTTGTAAGTCTGCTTGCCTACCATAGTTGACTGTACTCTGTCTCTGACTGCTCAAATGTGTAGCTTAGCATAGGGATGTTAGTTGATTTGTGTTGTTTTTTTCATCCATAGGCCCAAAGACAAAGCACGATGGCCATCGGCCACCGGAAAAACAGGGTACTCTGCGCCATGATGATGCTCATCTTCATCTGTTTTGTTGTGGTTGTGTCGAGGAACCTGGGCAAGCACAATCACAAGATCCAAAAAGTGAGGGTACCATCAAAGAGGTTCTGGCGTTGGTGGACATGGAGTGAATCCTTCTGGAACAGGGAGCAGCAACAACTTGATCTCATCTACAACCCTATCCTGAATGTTGTGCCCACCAATGGCTCCCCTGTTTACTTGTTGCCAGGGTTGCTTAATGACACCCAGGCCCTCAAACCCTGTGGACCAGACAAACGTGTTCCCAGACAAGTAGGAGACTACAACACCTTACCACGACGCTTCCAGGATTTCCTTTTGTACATGCGCTGCAGGGCTTACCCCATTCTCATCAATCAACCCCACATGTGTGAAGATAGCCCCTTCCTGCTCTTGGCAATCAAGTCGCTGGCACCTCACTTTGATCGCCGCCAGGCTATTCGCCAGTCCTGGGGACAGGCAGGTAACTTGGCCAATCGGACAGTGGTGACGGTGTTCCTACTCGGCACCGCAACATCGACGGATCACTTTCCCAACCTGTCAGAGATACTGAGCCACGAGGCGAAGATACACAGAGATCTACTCCAATGGGATTACAGGGACTCCTTTTTCAACCTCACCCTCAAGGAAACCCTCTTCCTGGAGTGGTTCAGTCAACACTGTTCCCATGCCCACTACGTGTTGAAAGGGGACGACGACGTCTTCGTCAACACCTTGCAAATCCTCCACTACCTCGAACATCTGCCAGAGGTGATGAGAAAAGATCTCTTTGTCGGTGACGTCATCCAGAATGCCGTTCCACACCGGGACCATAGGCTCAAGTACTTTATCCCGAAGAGTGTGTTTGTGGGTGCATACCCTCCCTACGCAGGGGGAGGTGGGTACCTGTATTCGGGGTCGTTGGCGCTACGTCTTAACAAAGTTTCTCAGCAGGTGGCTCTCTTCCCTATCGATGACGTCTACACGGGGATGTGTTTGAAAAAGCTGGGCCTGGTGCCGGAAGAACACAGGGGCTTTAGAACCTTTGATGTCGACAAGAAGTACCGGGAGAACCCGTGTGCTTACAAGAACTTGTTACTGGTGCACAGTCGAACTCCACAAGAAATGATCCAAATCTGGTCTTGGCTGGTGGACCCAAACGTGGACTACCAGTGCCAGTAAACATACATCTTGTAATTGACTGTTTCACAATTCCTCTTCACACAACACATTCTAAGGGCCTTATTCACCTGGAAGCCATCTGGGTTCCATCTTGGTTCTAAACGGTAGCTGTGTGGGGGAACTGAATGCAGAATTCTGCTTGGTGGTCAATGGTTAATTGCATCACAATTGTCCCATCCTGCAAGTTCAAATTGTAAGAACATATTGTGTGTGGAAAAAAGCCTTAGTGTTAATTGATACAGGTATCCACATTCCTTGAACAATAATGATTACAACAAAAAGTACAATACTATAAGGAGGAATGTCTGTAATCCATAACCAACCAACTAATGGAGAAAGGGTTAAAGTGAAAATCAGATTGGATTACTGGATTTAAAGTAGCAGAAGTGGATCAACTTTTAAAGGTGAACCATGTTTACGGAGACACACACAAAGAACATCTTAAACATACTGCTCTAATGAATTGTAAACCATCTATTGATGATCTCATGTGGATGTTTGAAGTCACATGGATGGTTTTGCATTCAATTAACTTTGCATCCGCCCGATGCTTTTGTCAGGAGAAATGACGACATGGTCAGGGTGACGGTGTCTTCTTCAAGGATGCTCTGACATCATATTTGCTCTGATAGCATATTTGCGGTCTTTTATACATTTCTGTTTACAACAGTGTCACAGCAATGCCATTCATATAATCCAATTAAATGATGGAATGGAATGTTTATGAGGTATGAGTTTTTACCGAGGGCGTAGGTTTGGTGTCAACATTGGTAGGCACCCCGCCCCCCTCCATGTTTCTAAAACAGCTCAATAAAAACAAGGACGTTTTTTACTGCTGACAACCGAATGGTTTATTAACATGAGATCTTTTTTTATGCCACCGATGTTACGTGTATTGTAAGCAACAAGGAATGGCTCACAATGTGAAACGCTGTACTGTCATGTGCCACATTCTTATCTAAAGTAACTTCACAAAAACTAACCGTGTTGGTATGGACAGAATTACGTTATGTGTGCTGTGCAGACGTTGTACATCTACTGGCATCCACCGTCACTCTCTCACTCTCTCACTCGCTTAACTCACTGACTCACTACACACACACACACGCTGCAGTTGTGTGTGTGTAACCCTAACCCTAACCCTAACCCTAACCCATTTTATTACTTCACTCCAAAGATAATGCAAACAAGTTCGCTCAAATATTGGTACAAATAAGTACAGTTAAAAAGGGATTTATGCCTGTTAAACATGTTTAATTTGGCTCATTTGCTTATATTAGATGCTTCTGCTTCACATATTCACCGTGTGTTAAACATGTTTTTGGCACGTGTGTAACAATGGACTAGGTCTACCCTACTAGAAAAAGGCCTAATAAAAAAAAACCCAATATCCTACAGTTTAGTTATATTGATTTGTGAAACTACGCGCTGCTAGGCCTACACTTCAATCTATAATCATGTAGCCTACATACTATATGGTAGCCTGATCAAATAATACTTTGTAACGAATGTGAAATCCAAGTTCTTAGAGGAGTAAAAGAAAAGGAAATCATCGATATAACAAGTGTAAGAATAAAACGTCTACTGACTGGAATTACAATTGATATGACAATAGGATATAATGGTACTAGTAATAATAACTCCTTAAATCCTCTCTCTCGTACAATATCTCTAGCACATTCAACCTCTCCCGCGCACAATAATAACTCGGTCTCTCTCCCGCACCTTCAACCTCTCGCACACATTCGCCCTCTCACGCGCATAACTCGGTCTCTCTCGCGCACATTCACCCTCTCTCGCGCACATTCAATAAATCTCGCGCGGCAACTCGGTCTCTCGCGCACATTCGTTTCCTCTCGCTCCTTCCTTTTCGCTCGGCTTTTGTGCGTTTTGGCGCCTTCCTCATACTGACCACACCGTTCAATCATGTAATAAATATCACCTGGCGTGTTTCCCCTTTTGGCAGAAAAAGGAAAACAAACGGAATCCACTGTGTTAACAGAAGTTAGGCGTACCAGAATTGTGATACCTAGAAAACATTTGCATATTAAAATATTAAGAAGATAAAAGACTAAGATGCCACCATGTCGTCTTGGACAGACATTTTTTTACATCTTTGTACTAATATTTGGCATATTTACGAAATGCTGCGACTCGCAGGTGAGACACATTCTGAAATGTAAACGCCATAGGAATCCTAACAGAAAGGTTCATAGGCCTTATTAATCTCCGGTTGCTTTTTTGTCCTAGATTATTGAAAATGACGTCCCTAACGTTTCAGGTAAGACATTTGGATTGTAGCCTATCGCTAATAACTTTGAAAATGTTAATCGTTCCCTAAACATAAATGTTTTTGTGGTTGGAAAAACAAACGTTTACAAAAATGTAATTTAAAATTGACAAAAGAACACTGGGTGAAGCGCTCTATCACAATTTTCTACTTCTTTCATTACTTCAATACATCAACCAAGATACACAAAATACGTTACTACAACAATATCTTGCTTAGGTTTTAACATTAGATAGCACAAAATGAAGTATTTTTATTCCCAACTCCTCCCTCCCACTCTCACTCAGATGAACAGGCTGACAAGGATGACAACGCGTTCTTCGCTCTGCGGGTCTGTCACCAAGTCCTACATGGAGAGACTGGGGAGTTCTTCTCCCCAGACTACCTGTGCTCCAACCCACCACTGTGGTGCAACTGGACCATCCAGGTTGATCCCAGAATGCGCATTCAGCTCTACCTGGAAGACCTGATCCAGCCAGATGTCTGCCACCTCAAACAGGACCAGATCCACGTGGACGAGGCCACAGGCTACTTCGGCGGTCACAAGATTCTGCAGAATTGTTGGCGCGAGGCTAAGTACATCTCCATCTCCAACACGCTTCATGTGGTCCTGCTGATCGGAGGGCACCCTGGTTACTCGTACCGGGGCATCTATGGGCGGTACCAGGCCTTTGGACCCCCAGCAGAATACAACCCCCTTGACAAACTCAAGGAGCACGACAGTAGCTCATGGATGGGAACGGCAGTTACAGAAATGCCTTCTTCTGGGGAGAGGGCCTTCACTGAATATTTACCCAACAGCAATGTTGAGAAAGTGGAATCAATCCTGGACGAGCGTCCCGCACTGCCCTCCTCAGAAAATGATGACCAGGTGTATGATTACTACGACCAGACCTCCACTCTGCCTGTGGCGCAGCCTTGGGAGCCCTGGCCTCACACAGAACTAGATGGCACCCTAAGAGGTCCTCTTATTTTGAAAGAGGAAGATGGCGTTGCGGTGCATGAAAGTCATGGGGAATATGACACCACCAGCACCATGGAGGATTCAATCGCTGCCTCCGATAAAGCAGCAGAGAACCGTTCAACGGCCATGCGCAGGAATGCGGAAGATATTCAGTCACACGAAAGCAGTTTCACCACCACAGTCCCACAGAATATCAGTTTTCCAGCAGAGCGTGTGACGGGCTCAGTTGAAAGTTCAGAACAGATTGAGGTTGATGCCAGTGGTACGTGGCTCGGCAAGACCACGGAGTCACCGCCTCCTTCCGCCGATCACGTTCTGTCCGTCGATACGGAGAGAGCTCTACCGCATGCACATCCCAATGTGGTGGAGCAACTGTCACAGGGTCACAGAACAGCGGGTGGGTACATGTCCCGTAGGTGTGCAGTAGTATGAGCCAATCCCCTGTAAAATCAAGGCTGTGGTGCCGAACCCAGATTGGTCTCCACGTTCTGAATCTCGTTTGTCCAATGAAATGCCCATGACGCGCTGCAGATATCATGATGTACATATTTTCCCTGTGAGGGTTAAAGGTACGGCCACTAGATGTCGCACTCCCCCTCCCCTCTTCCAGTCCAGTCCAGCGGTTGAGGAATCTTTCTGGTAGAATAATTAATTAATTTTGCAACATGTAGCTATGCAGTAGCAATAGATTTGTTACTTTGTCACTGAGCACTTTGGATTGGTACTGGAGTGAAGCCGGACACTTACGTCAAACGTAATTCTTCTTCTTTTCTTCCCCACACTAAATGGCACCTACTGAAACTCTATCGCTGATGACAGAGATACCATGTGATACCAACGCCTCTATACTATACTAGCCTTGTTAGAAGCAGGAACCGAACGTCACACATCTTACAGAGATGAAGAAAACATTAACGTTGGACCTGTACATTTTTTTTTTAATGAATGAATCATATTTTTATAATTGTGATCTGTGGATTTTTTTTTCTTTTTGTATTAGGCTCCACAAAAATGTCATCAATTGTACCTTACTCTAGTATTGGGGAGAATACAAAGCAACTGCTTTCACATTAACTGTACACAATTAAGTACACTTTTTACATTTTGGCATAATGTGCAATATTCTTCTTCTCCTCATGTCTGTTAGGAGATGCCAGAAATCGCTCGGAGTTTGGACATACACCCGGTGGTAGGTATTGTAAAGATCTAGATTCAAAGGGGCTTTGGGGAAAAATATGGACACATTATGATTTTTGTTGTACTTGTGTGATTTGTTGCTGGTTGTCTTTTTATTTTGTCAGATCACCTTTTTGAAGTGGCCGTTGAGGTGAACTTCCAACACAATCCTGTAGAACACTGGGACCGTATAGCAAGGTCACTGCTGCTCTCCATAAAAACCATGGTACGTCAGCAGCTCCATATTATAATGACCATACTTTGGTTTGCACAGTGAAAGAATACAACAAATGTACATATTACAAAATGAAGTGCAGGAGACCCCAGCAGGCTTATAGGACCCTCCCCTCTAGATGAACAACAAGAAACGTGGTTTGTGTGTGGACAGTTAAAACCTTTAAATGGCCTAAATGATAAGCTAAAATCCCAATACCTCAAGCTTGATTTAAATAAAATGTAAAGTCATTTAAAATGCAATTGTTAACTATAAGGTGTCATACCAAAACCATTTTCTATATGTACTACTTCTTGTTTCTTCAGATCAGCAAGCAGCTGGAATTTCTTCATTACCCAAAAAACATGCTGTCCAAAAGGACAAAAAGGTGTGTATCCACAAATGCTGGCATGTTGAACTCCTTACTTAGCCCTGCGGTATCCTAGCCTCAGGCCGACCTTAACCTGGGGGCTAAGCAGTGAACAGTGAAAGACCCATTTGTGTGTATGCAATATTTCTAAATTCAAGGCTTGTAAAGTGTGTGTGTGTTGCAGGTTGAGTGCAGGAGTCCTGTACATCTTCTGGCTGCAGATTGCAGAGGGCGCCACTGTTCCACACATCCACACCACCATCCATGCTGTGCTGCAGGAGCTCATAGAGACTCCCGTCAAGCTCCCGGACAGCCAGAGGCACGCAGTGATAGTCTCCGTTTCCACAGCAGGCATGACATGACTCTTCACACCATTATCGCTGCATGAATGAATTATATCATGCAAACACTTAATGGACATCCCTGTCCATCCCAGCATAATTAAAGAAACATTTCCTGTCTAGAGAAGATGGGAATTAATTATTACCTTTCATAAATGTCATGTCATCTACTCTGTGCAATTTGCAACCTAATTTTTTTTCTATCCTTGGCATTCCATTTGTTAGATGTCAACGAATGCGGCACTCAATTAATGCTTTGTGACGCCAACGCCGAATGTGTGAATCTTTTTGGATCGTACTCGTGTTACTGCCTGCCAGGATTCCGGGATGTTTCGCGGCTGGGTTCAGGAACAGTCTGTGTGGACACCAAGGCCTCCGGTACAGACTTACCCTAGTCAACCTTTTCCACTACTGCTGATTTGGATCTTCCTTTACCTGTCGATGTTTCCTGCTGTTATAAGAGAACGCAATGTATGGGCCAGAATGGTCCGGTGACTAAGGTTCTCCATCATTCCCAACAGGACAGTCATCCTTGAGCAAGATGCCTCAGGACTATTTGGTCTTGAATGGCCTGTGTCTGTATTCATGTAGTCAAACAAATCAGATGGGCTCAAATCTGGGTGAACCTCTTTTATTTCATACTGGTTTCAACCAATCATGTTGCTGGGGGTGCGGCTCTCCTAAGTGTGTAATTGACTAAGACCACTCAAAATGTAAACCATCTTTTGGTTGTTTTGCTTGGTGAATGAAACTGACCAAACATTGAATCACGCTGCTGCTTACTAATTGTCCGGTGGGTTTCTTCTAGGATGCAGGTCTGGACCGTCTACCGAGGTAACCAAGGGCGTTTATGTGGTGTTCTTCTTGCTCAGCTTCCTCATCCTGACCCTCCTGGCTGCGGTCGCTGTAATGTACCGCCGCCATCACACCGGCATGTTCCTGGTGCGCTGCCGCGGCAACGGCTTCACCGGCGACACGCCCAGCTCTGTCAAGCGCCGGGGTCCGACCGACGCCGACTCCGACTTGCCCCCTCCGCCCCCGCCCATACGGCGGCCCAAAGAAGGCTGGGCCCACCCTAAGGCCTGCTGCCCACCCATAGATGTGCCGTTGTTGCACTTCAACCCCATCGTGCCTCTGGACGGCCTGATAGATCCACCAGAGGAGCTCGGGAAGCAGTGATTGAGCTGTGTGGTGAATGATTCAAGCCCCGCTCACTTTCATTTATTTAATTCTGTTTACGTGATTCTTGTTTTCACCGGTTCCTTTTAATTATATTTAATTGAACTATTTCTCGATTATGTTTAGTGGAATTTGTTTCCCCAGCTACTTTATGCTGTAGATGAACCACGTTTTCTTTCACACTCTTATTGTTCACCACAAAATAAGCCTTACTTTGATCTGAATAAAAAAAAAACTTTTGCAAAAACAAGATTATTGAACATATCTCTGGGCCTTTAAGCGTTTTGTAAAACCTTTGGCTATAGGTCCTCTTCACACATCGTCAATAGCGGGGTCCTTTAAATGTAACATTAGGTCGGTTTACTTATGTCTGTCACAGCACCAGCATGGTCAGTGTATATTTACTAGTTATGTCTATACTGGTGCACCACCTGTGTCTTTTCCTACTGCGAAAATGGTCTGTTGCTGCACAACATGTACATTTAATGACATGAAGGAGAACGCTGCATCTCAACTTTAAATGTTATTCCAGCAAATGGTAGGCCCAGCTGGCCTGTCTACGGAGCGGTTTTCCAGGCTTGTGGCTTCTGGATATTATCTGCTGGTTTAGTGCACCTATTGCAGTTTAAGCAGGGAGCAGGGCTTCCTGCTGAAGGGCACCTTGGTGTTGAACATGTGGTGATTAAGGGTTTTAGCAGGGCCCGGGTGTGTGACCTTCCCACTGCAGGGGGTTCTCTCTAAGCACTAGGGCAACCAGTTGTCTCATAGCAGCACCACCTCCAGGTAGGGCTATCTGAAGGAAACACGCTGGCGTTTTTGTTTGTTGCTCATGTTCCAGTTGGGTTGCTCTTGTTTTAGGTTGTTGTAGCTTCACTGTTGCATGACCGTCGAAGTTTTCACTCATGGTCACTGCAGGGGCTCATCGGGGGACACTAGGATGAACAGTAAACCCGATGGCCTTGCGAACATGCATACAGGAGGACGACAAGTCTGCAAATGTACAATGTGGAGCCAAGGCTGAAAGGGGAGTGGTCTGTAATGAGGTTTGCTGGGACCTTTTCTAATGCCTCTTCAGAAAAGCATGGGTGTATGAAGAATCACAAATGCATCCTGTTGGGTTACAATGTATCCTCAGCCCCAGATTATTTGGTGGCTGCTTCTGTGTTAATACATATTGCTATTGTGTTAATACGTACAGTGTACGATGTACGCAGCGCAGGTCAAATCGCTGTTGAAGTAGACTAGTAATGCAGCCCAAGTCAGGTCTAGCACTCTGTGCCTTGCTCATGGGCACTGGTATATCATTTTAACATCCATTTAATGTCACAAATGCGTTAAATGGGTTGGGTAATCTATATACCAGAATATTAGCTCTAAATATCAAATGGCCATCATTGGGCTAGGAGACTGGGTGGACCACCACCAGGCCATCGCTGGGCTGGTGGTGGTACATATATGTATGCCCCATCTGCCAACAACTATATGTATGGTTCCACCATCACTAACAACAAACAAACATCGCTCTACCAAATCACAACTCTTCTCTGTCCTTACACCAGAGTGGTGGAATGACCTCCCGACAGAGGTCAGGACAGTAAACTATAAGAATGTACGCACACTTATGAAAGGTAGATATATTTATTTTATTTATTTTAACAGCAATAACAGCAATAATGACCACATATGTCTATATATCTAACTATAATGGAAGGGGTCTATGTATTTATGTCTGTAAACCGTTCATCCGATGAACTTTACACTTGGCGGGTTTATTACTGAGGACCCAAGGAGGTGCAGTTATTTGGATGAGCAGAGAAAGCTGCAGACCATTACAAACAGGCATGAAACGGGCACTGCACTGGCTGGTGTGTTGCCGAGGACTCAATATTGGTTGAGTGTGAAGTTGTTTGGGTGGCGGTTCTCAAACAAGCTGTAAGCAGCAACACCGGAGGCCACGCAGTCAGTCCGTTTAGAATGGGCTCGTTCATTCTACAGGCCTCTTATATCCCAGGTGTAGCGCTTCCAAGGACACTCCAGGCTCCTTGCCTGAGGGTGGGGTTAGATGCCCTCCCTGTCCCTTTTGGTTGAGGCCTGTGGGTGAGGCTGGTATCCCCCATTGCACCTGCCCCTCCTTCCTCTTTTTGCTACTCTCTCACCCTACTTCCTCTCTCTACACAGCTAGCTCTTTCACATCCAGTTAAAATGTATCTCTTTCTTTAACTTTGTTTTCTGTATGTGTTGCTAGTGTGTTGTACAGTATGCTAGTACAAAATTTACAGTACAGTAAATATTTATGTTGATTTGATTTTCACGCTACTGGTTTGTGGCAGATATGTTTACCACATGCCACATAAGTGGCTCGTTTATGGTTCCCCAAGACACAGGAAGGTGGTGAATAATCCGGTTTATTGTAGAGTTTGAACAATGAAATGGACAGAGCAGATGGTAACAGTGCTAGCGCTCTCCCGAGAGTGTGTGTGGTGGTGGCTGGTTTAACCTGTGGGCCTTGATTAGGCAATGGCCCACAGGTGTGCAGCCTCACCCAGCCAAACCAACCAATCAGTGACTCTGGCTAGGTGAGACTGCTTAAACCAGCCACCAACCACATACATGCCACATGGTTTTACTATTTGTTTTGTATTTTGTTTTTTAACCAACTAAATATAAGATCATGTTATACCAGCTTTTCCTAAGTTTAGGACTTTAGGATTTAGGATTGTAGAGATGTTAAAAGCAAAAGCAATGGCAAAAGCTTCTAGTGAAGCATGCTGTGTATTTCATAGTGTATTTGTAGGGAAGTATTTTATATCGTTTGTGCTGCGTGACCTTGTGTCTGCCAAATAGCACAAGCTCTGTGATAATCTTTACTAACTTGACATCAGTATTGTGTCAGTATTATATCAAAGTACACACGGAGCACTGTTTTCCCCCCTCACAGCACATTGTATAAGAATTACCCCCACAGCAGTTTATCTTTCTATTAGTGGAGCTCTTTGAAGTGTGATTGGCTGGTGAGCTGTCAGCGAAAGAGCCCGCCTTCCTGGAGCGCGTGGACTGGGTAATGGTCAAGGCGACTAGTCTGAACGATGATTGAATCTAGATAGGAGGGATCAAATTAACCCCACCCCCATCCACCCAAGGAGCAATACACTCCCACCTACCATTGGCATTAATTAAATTGATATTGGCAATTGCTGCACATAAGAAAATAGCTATAGATAGAAAAGAGTGAGAGATCTTGAAAATAAACCTTCTACTCTGGACTTCTACATGGACGACATTACAGTCTCTGATAAGGTGCGTATGGCCGACATATTTAATCAGCATCTCATAGTCAGGTTTTAATTATGAGTCTGTTAACCCCCTTGCCTGGCCAATAGTCCTTCTTCCTTAACTCACCTGAAGCCTCTCACCCCCCC
>OMKP01084121.1:0-14572 GCA_900302375.1 Bathygadus melanobranchus | reverse complement strand
CCCCCCCCCAAATAAAAGCAGGGTCTGATGAGCTGGACCCTAAATTCTTTAACATCACAGCCACCATCATCACAGCTTCTATTGCTGATCTTTTTTACCTGTCTCTCCACACAGCTGGAATCCCAGGCGCATGGAAAGCAGCTCCATGGTCTGTCCCCCCTTACCTGTGTAACTTGTTGCAAACTACACCTGCTACCTACAACACCCGTTCTGCTCACCATACTCTGCTGAAAGTTGCCAAAACCAATACCACACTGTCATTCCGGTCTGCTGCAACCAGAGACCAATCCGCAAAAAAAACACTACAACTGGACAATGTTATGAAGTCAGCATTCGAGGACTGTTATGGACATTCTCACTGGTACATGCAGCTTTTTCTTGACCCACTGATATTCCCTAACCCTTGTCTGTAGGCTACTTACTGTTGTCTTACGCGTGTCCTTGCTATCTTGCTGCTGCTGTTTTGCCTGCCTGTTTGTCTTGTGTATGCTGCTCTTGTCCTGCTGTTTGCTAGCTACCTGCTCGATGCTTGTGTGCTGGACTGTATACCATTTATGTAATGCGTATTGTGGTTGTATGTACTGTAAGTGCTGGGTGTGTTGAAATGTTTGGATGTGCTGCTGTCTTTTTAACATTTTACATTTCTTTTAGCCTCTACCTGCCATTGTAAATAAGAATTAGTTCTTAATAGCTTGCCTGGTAAAATGAAAATTCTAATTCAAGTAAAGTTAATTGAAAAACGCTATGTAAATGTAATGAATTGTTATTATTACTATTCTTATTACAATCTCCTTTCCACTTCATCTCTTCCTGCTTGTGTGGAAATTATTATGAGTTACACAATGAGGTAGTTGGAAAACAATGGTGTTTTTTTTGTTTCATTTCCTAAACATTATGAAAAAAGGTCCTAAATGAAACTAACCCCCTTCTCAACTTGGCCAGCTGTTCATGCATGTAGAACAAAAAAAAGTTTTGTTTCCTTAAAACGTTTTAAAGTAGTTTTTAATCATTAAACATGATAATAATAAAAGGCTAAATTGCATATGTCAGCTTAAACAATGTGTATTAAGCTGTTGCTTATGAAATAATTCAGTGGAAAAACTGATGAATGAAATGCTTTAATTAATTAAAAAGCTTTTTAAAAAGCTACAAAAAAATGTTGTTAAACTTTTCTTGACTAACACATCACATTTCTATGTAGTAGTGTGTTAGCTGCCTGAGAAAGGCAAGGAGTTTGGAGCCAATAATGTATGTCCTATTTTTGTTGTAATGTTCAGAGATGAAGACGACACTGATGCGTCGGTTGTTTTCGTTGTACTTGATCAGCACTCTGTCCATGTTGCTCAGAGGGTTGTTGGGGTCGTAGTCCTTCTTCACGTCCTCCGGCAGGTCTTTGGCATGTGGTGAGTTAAGGTTACCGATGGTGAAGTAGCCAAATGTAGTTTTGTTTCGTAGCCTGGGCAGCAAGTCCTCCTCATTGCCAAATGGGTGAAATCCATATTCTCCCTCTACGGGATTGCACAGAGCCTTCATGTTGTTATCCAGGCACGTCTTAACGTACCATTTCAGCAGTCTGAGGCCATGGCGAGGTGGAGGACGACCAAAGCCGGTTTTCTGCAGATCCTCGTCTGAATTAAGGGTTGGTAACTCTGAGGCCAACACCACAGACAGCAGCAGTATGGGGAGGAGGATGGTACGCATCGCTGGACTGTCTGCTATGAAAGGATACTGGTTATGAAACATACATAAATACATTACAGTTTCAGTTGTACAAATCACTTGATCATAATCACAATTAATACTAATACAAATTGTTTTAGCCTACTTGCCTCAAAAGTTTGCTTTGCTGTTGATTTGTTTGTCGCCACAGAATGAATGTGTGCACTTATAAGACCTTCAGATATTTGGGTCTAATGGTATTAAAAAAACAACTGGCAGTTAAACATATCTCAGGAAGTGTTCATGTCACAAATGACTGCACTGTGGTTAACATACGGTTTCGATGCTGTTAGATCCTCTTCCTTTATGGCTACATAACTCTTTGATTGCGATTAGCTGGTGAGTTTACGTAAACAAATCATTATTTCTAAACCCATGCGTGTAGGATTCACAAGGGAACAAAACCCTTTAGCGATTTTGAGGCACTCAGCTAATCATTCATTAAAATGTTCATCATGGTTTGGAATTTTTAAGCATTTATAATGTTATGTCAATGGCAGGTGCCATGATCTAGTCAAACATTCCTGAATTTGTTTACTGGAATTCTCCAGCGTTAAAGGGGAAGTCCGCATTTCACTTATGTCATGGGATCGTGCTTAGGCCATCTAATTACAGGGGAAGGGGTAAATACCTACTATAGGTCATATATACATCATATAGAACTGTTTTGTAACATATTGAACAAGTTGTAACATATTGATATTATGTTATAATCATGTATTAAGTTTTGGCTGGTTAAGCTTAAATAGTTTGACCTTATTAAAGCGCGATTTCTATAAGTATTAAACTCTATGTCGCTTTATTAAACATATTTTACCCCATTTTACACTACAGCACACACTGCATTTTCTGCAGGAAATGCATTTTCTAGTTAATATTGGGTTCTGTAAATAGGTAGATGAGTTCTAAGGTAAGTTGGGCTCAAAGCTTCAATTGATACCTTTTCTACGGAGACGAACATTAAATAATAAAATACACCCACAGAGCTTATAGAAAGGTGCAGCATAAAAGTATCATATTTCCCCCAAAATATATTAGGATTGTGACTTAATCTTTAAAAAACATTTACGGGTCCATAATTAATGGTTTTGTTCATCTCTGCAACATATCTGACGTTTGGTTCCAGCTTCTAAGGCTTGTGAGTCGATGTTGGTATCACATGGTATCTCTGCGTCATCAGAGATCAAGAAGGGGGGAGGGAAGTGCGACACCTAGTGTCTGAATATTGTCAATGTTAGAAAAGTTATCAATCGAAAACATTTTACTTGTCATTTTCTTGTATTACATGGCCTACTGGAATAGCTAAGACATACCTGAAAGGACATGTAAATGCAGATACTATCAAAAACGATGGAGAAGCTATTTGTTAGTGAACCTTTACTGAACATAGAAGGGAATACAGCATACATAACTTGGGCAGGCGGCGCTCACATTAACTCCATTACACTCTAACTTACTTCCTGCTCCGCGAATAAGCGTGAGACCAACTCTATGCGCATGCACATTAACATGAAAAAAAACCCAATACACTACAGCATGTATAACGGTATTACAACAAGTCATGCTCTCTACTGTATATGTTTGTCATCATCTGCTTATCTTCCATCCAATACAAAACAGGCAATGTACAATGCAATGTAAGCTTCACTATTCTCTGAGTACCCCGGGTTACAATATATTAAACAAGTTGATCTATCCTTAACACAAGTACTATTTTACCCACTAAAACTATTTTCATCTAAAATAAGTTGACTGTTGACTGACATACTGCTAAAATCTCAGAGCAACAGCGACACCAGAGCGACCAATATCAACAGAAGAGTTGAGCGGATTTAATTGATTGATTTTTGCAGATATTCAGTGACGCAGTGGCTTAAGACCCATCGACATCTTAAGATTGCAATGACAGCAATCAATGGACACGTCAAAGGTCGAGTCATGTTGATTTTTAGTACCGTAGTTCTGCGACTACCAATGGGATTGGTGGGATATGGAGTATACTCTTGAATTCTCCGCTACTCATGTACAGATATAAAGGAGAAAGGATGCACGGAGGCAGATTCAGGGCGTATGAGTATCCACCGTGAGGTTACAAGCATGCAATTCAATTCCAGGTGTGTTTGGCGTTGTGCTTGCGGGGTCTGGTTGATACGCTGCCTTGGCGACGCAAAGTGGGAATGTGCTGCGCGCTTCGCCCGCACGCTGCAAATACGCAAGGAGTTGTGAGCCGATAATGTACGTGCTAGTTATGTTGTAATATTCATAGATGAATATGTCACTGATGTGTCGGTTGTTTTTGTTGTACTTGACTTGATGTTGTTTTCCAGGCACGTTTCATACTGCTACACCGTATGAAAGGATAACAATCATGATATCCAATAACACATTACAGATGTTCAGGTGTACAAATCACTTGATCATAATCCCATAGCGATATAATTATGATAATGCTAATGCAACATTTTTACTTGCCTCAAAAGCTTACTTTGCTGTTGATGTGTTTGTTTGAACGTGCATGTGTATGTGTATGTATGTATATCAGACCTTCAGATATTTATATGTCTAGTGGTTTTGAAGTCACTGATGCCTGAAGTACGATAAGCATTATCTCTCACGTTTGTGTATTGGCTATGCACACAATCGCTAAATATTTTAACGTGGGATAGTGCCACTTCTTTTCTGATAGAGCGGTGTGGACTTTGATTTATGAAGGCTCTATGAACATCCTCTTTCTCACCACCTGTAAACGCTTTATGGTAACCATAAATGAATAGTATTAGTAAACTCAGTAACTATATGGCATTTTTTGAGCTTGCCACTCAAAAGGGGCGTTCCATTACCACAAGCCACTGGCCAAATTAAATTCTAGCAACATATATATTCCTATAACTGATCAGATTGTCTGCTTGCTATGCTAGTCCAGTTTCTGTGAATAAATGGGAAATGGATTGCATTTAGCACTTTTGTAACCTATGGCCATTCAAAACCCTTTAGACTTAGTGCCTCAAAATCACCCTGTAGCAGATAAGGTCTGCCACATGCCACATAAGTGGCTTCGTAAGGGTTCCCCAAAACAGCAGACACAGGAAGGTGGTGAAGAATCCGGTTTATTGTAAGGTTTGAACAATTGAAATGGACAGAGCAGATGGTAACAGTGCTAGCGCTCTCCTGAGTGTGCGTGTGTGTGTGGTGGTGGCTGGTTTAACCTGTGGGCCTTGATTAGGCAATGGCCCACAGGTGTGCAGCCTCACCCAGCCAAACCAATCAATAAGTGACTCTGGCTAGGTGAGACTGCTTAAACCAGCCACCAACCACACACATGCCACACATCCATTCATACATGCAATGACATCGGTGTCAGCCATGGGACGCCAGCTGGTGGGGATAGGTGTTTTGCTCAGGGAAACTTTCCATTCATACTACAGTACAAATCATGCTCACCACCCACAGTTGCGTCCTTATCGCTACAATGTTAAGCTATGAGCTAAGGAGCTAACATAGATGGTTGTCATGTCAACAAACCACGCAGATACATGCACTTCATCCCAGTGCTTCCCAGCACCATGCGAGTGCATTTCTGCCAGAAAAAGAAGCTATGTGGACACAGCATTTTCACACTGATAGTTTGCTTGATTTTTACTAATTGTTTTGAAAAAAAGGCATTCAGTGGCAGCCCCCTGAGCTGATGTTGGTGGGGTGAGGGAGCGTATTGATCCAGATCTGGAAAGATTTGTTGCTGTTGCTAAAATAAGAGATTTAGTGCTTTTAATTTAGGGCTCTTTGACGTCACAGTGAAGGCACACTGGCAGTGTGTGTGGATGTGTGGAGCTCTATCTGGGCAGCCGTTGATGTCGATGGCCGTGTCCGAGAGAAGGTTAAGCTTCTCGGGTATAATGCCATGGCGTGTGTGTGTGTGGACGCATGGAGCTCCGTCTGGGAAGTGGTTGATTTTGATGGCGGTGTCCGTGAGTGGGTTAAGCTTCTCTCACATCATATAGCACCAGGTGTGTGGCGCATTTCATAATGCAACATCGCTCATTATAACGCTCATAAACAACAACGGTACTAGCATAGAAAAAGTACCACAAAGTTGTCGTGGGTCATTAGCCGCTTGGCTGATATCCTGTGTCTTGAGTCAGGTGTCTCTACTCCACCACCGACTGTGGTCTCTGCTCTGGGTAAAAATAAATCACCCTATGAGATTTGAGGACGCTGACTGGCGATGCTTTATGTTGCTCTGTGTATACCTTGTGTCAGCAAATGGCTGCACTGCTGCACTGACTATCGCCCCAGAAGACATATGGACATCACACTCGCCTTCTGTGTAGAAAAACATGGAAGGTGGGGTGATTTATGTTCCACCTCTATGCCGGCATCGGAGGTAGTAACCGTATCGATGTCTGTGTAAAAGGGGTAAGCCGGCATGCCGGACAGGGCATATGTTTGATGATGTGACGTTTTGGCACTATGGTGTTAAGTCACGCCTCTGATTCTGGACAGCCGGCTATGTAAAAGCACAGGTTCAAATCCAGCATAATGACAGATCTTAATATACCAGGATCTTTGTATAAAAAGGGCTATAGAATCATGCCCTTTCCGCTGTCCCCCATGTGACCTTATTTCGGAAAAAATATGTATGGTAGTCAGTCAATGGAGAGAAACACATGAACAATTTTGTGACACATTCTTTGATCCCAGTTGAATTGTGCCATGAATGACATCCCGGTACGAAACACACACACACATTAACGTTAGCTTCAGCAGCTCTGGGTAGCTTGTGGAGAGAGAAAGGTATGGTGTCACTCACGCCACTTCTGGGTGTGTAGTCTTTCTATTTACGTATTTTCACAGTCTTACTTCGACAGTTTTATGACAAACTGTGACTTTGTCACTCAATTCAAAATCAAATCAAATCAAATCTGTAATTCATGGCACAATTCAAAAGGGATTAAAATTTTATTTGTCTCTCACCTTCCATACATGTTTTTTCTGTTGTCTGTTATCAGCGCTGTATAAAACCATAGACAGTATAAAATAGTATAAAACACGTATAAAAGTATAAAATACTTTTTGCTCATCTGACACAAGTAAACAAATGTTCTCCGTCTCTCCTGTCATCCTTCCAAGATTGTGCCGTGGTGTCGTTACAAACAGGATCAGTAATTTTCCCCCAAACAGATTTAGAATTTAGATACACACACGCATACTTAAAATAATGATTGTTTATTTTGAAAATAATTATCTTAAAATGAAAAAAAAACAACTTTCCACCAGGGAGGGCGGTGCCCTGGCGCCCTCTATTGGCCAGCCGCCACTGGTTTTTATATAGAGCGCCTAAGTCACACCCCTTCTGCTTGTCATGGATGGTAGTATTTGTACTCTAGGAGACAGTTTTGAACTAAATGTATAATAGTAAGAAGGCAACATATACAATAATAAGAATATTATTGTATGCAGCCATGAATCTGGTGATGATCCCTAACATACTCTGTGCTTGTGTCTGATGGATGTAGCAGGTGGAGCGATTGGGTGCTTTTGCAACTCAACTTCAAAATGTGCTTTTCCGTTCGGTGAACAAGATTCGCTAGTTCACAGCTCTAGTCGGTATCAGAACTGAAGGCAGCTGGGAAAGACCAGGCGTACACTACAAAACCGCAGTGACCATGATTTGTCTATAGAGGGCAATATCAGGCCTTCCCCCTGTCCCTCTTCCTTGAATTCAAGCTTGAATCATTTGTCAGGCTTATATGGGAAACATTTATAGGCATATCCTCGTAATAAAGGAAGTGCCTCTTTGTCCCCTTTTTTCATTCAACACATTGTCAAAAACAGAGCCCTAATCCTACGAGCTGATGGACAGTTGCATCCTGGGAAAAACGGAACAGGCCATTGTTTGAGTGAGTCAAATCTGTTAAGCCCTAATTCTTTTGTGAGCATTTGCATATTCGGAAGTATTTCTTCACTAAAGGGCCAAATCCTCCTTATGTGTGATGTGAGGCATTTTTAGTATCATTTGTGAAGTATCTACATGCACTATTAGCGGTGCATAATACCTCCATATAATGCCATAGCATAATCCGCCAGATAAGATGTGGGCTTCTAAAAGTGTAACATTATGCCGTGATGAAACGCCGCCATTTGAAGTCGATTCAAAGGTGCTCAAATGTCATCAGAAAATGTCAAGTGCTTACTGCAGAGCCAGGATACTGGAATGCCTTTTTTAAATCTGTTCTCATCACAACGACTGTTTAATGACAGCCTGCTGCAATGTAACGGGGTCTGGCTCCTATGATAAACACACATAGACAGCTTCGAGCATCCGACACACTCTTATTTTCTCTCCCTCTGTCCCTCTCTCTCCCTCTCATTCCCTCTCTCTCTCTCTCTCGCTCTCTCTTTTTTGTTTCACCTTCCCTTTTGGCCTATTCCTTCCTTCTTTGACTCTGTGCCGCTTTCCGTGGCGATTATACGCCAGGACGTCTTTTCTCATTCCAGTTGAGTTTCTGGCACAGCAACAACCTTGTTTGTTATCTGCTCTTTGTCTTGCTCTTTCTGTATATGTCTCTCTCTCTCTCTCTCTCTCTGTGGCTTTCTCTCTCTGTCAGAGCGAAGCATATAGGCAGAGTCTGGCATTCACACTATTGCTACGGGCCCTTTTCTTTTCTCTTCCCTCCTGGAAATCTTCAGATAAGATTGTAGAGTTCAGGCGACAGTCCGCCACATGCAGAGAGAGACGAGCGACAGAGGTGTAGCATTTTAAAACAAAAACGAGAAACGTGCTAGCTGGGGTATGTATGAAACTTGGTTTTTAAAAACACTTCTCATTTAGGAACAAAGGGGCCAGTCGGAACGACGTGCGCGGAGATGGACGCTTGTACAGCGTGAACACCGCGTCACATTTCTTCTCAGAGTTGACACACATGTTGTATAAATGGAACAACGCCATCGCGGCTTCTTCCTCTTTGTGCTGCTGTTGGGGGCGATGGAGGAATCTCTCTGTCACACGGCCAGTGTTTGTCTGATTGTTTCCATTGTGTTAGGCCGTGTATCGAGGCGCTGAGGGACGTGGCATGAAGCGCGTACAGAAGGGAAGTGACGCCCGGGAATAAGCCGTGATCACAACCACAAACAATCACTCCACACAGATGAAAAGGAGGAAAGAGGGAAACCAAAAACAAAGTATAACCCCCCTCCCCCCTTGCCAAAAAAACCCAGCCACTTGTTTTGAAAGGAGTTTGGCTGGGATGCAGCGATGGCCGACGGCCAAGTAGGGATACGTTGCGTCAAATAAAAACAGGACTCTCAGTAGAAATGACAAGCTGTTTCTCTGTGTGCCGTTGGCTCTTGCTATAGCAAATGGATACACTGTGGTATGAGAATTCAGTGCTATTGCTACTAGAGAAAAAATGTAATTGGTAATATAGATATGATTACCAAGCCGGTATTCATTATTTTGTTTAGTGGATAACTTTTTCAACCAGGGCCCCGTTTTCCCATCATTTAGGGTCTAACTGACGAATGCGGATAACAATTTGAAGTTATGTTTTGTTATGCTCTGTCAAACCTTTCTATGATTAAAACGTCTTCAAAACATCTTCTGAAATGCATAATAAAATGTACACCTGCAGCGTGATATCCATCCCTGAACTTATCCTCGCCGGAAGATAGAAGCCTTCCAACCACTCTCTCCTTGTTGACTGGTCTTTCAGGAGATTGCACAGCAATTTGTGCATATTTTTTTGGAGTTGCACAGTGGACGTACAGACAATGTACCGTTGATAGTGGTCTGGACCATTTGTTCAGGAGAAATATTTTAAGGTTTCCATCGTCTGTAATATTCTTCAATGAACCTCTTATGTATGCAAGGGTAAGGAAAAGTCAGATTTGTACAATTGGTCCCCTTTAATGCATAAAATGTTTATTATAAACACCTAGCATGTAACGCTGTGATTGATACAACGACAACGTGTACGATTTTTTTGTTTAAAACATACAAAAATGAAATACAATTATCAATGGAATGTGAAGAAACATTATGTCAAAGACGTCTATATATTGTGTTGCAGAGATATGTACTTACGTTAGCAGCTAGCCCAGCTAGCGCCAGCCTGTACCCTCACGTAATACCACTTTGTACCCGAAGATTGCAGCGTCCGTATTCTAACCTCTTTTCAATCATGTCAAAAGTACACTGAAAAATGGAATACTGCCTCTAACTTACCGGATCGCTGAATGAAAAACTGAATGATCACTTGAAGGAAAAAACGATGCCATAGCTCAGATTAATCACTGTACAGTAAACTTTACTGTATATTCAGTCGGGTGGTGCGTTTGGGGGAAGGACTGTGCATTTCCTTGTTTCTTCCAATAGGGATGGACACCACAACCTTCTGGTAATATGCTGCCCCCTATTTTGTGGAGGACTAATTTGACAGTTGGACAAATCTTACACATGGCACCTTTAAACCTTGGACTATAGTTTTGTAGCTATGGTTTATAGACTTTGGATCATCCTTCCTCACAGTTTCTCTAATATAAGCTCCTGACACATGATCCTTGTAAGAGAAGCTAGGACTGTTTAGAAGAACCACGTGTTTCCCTCAGCCTGTAGACTGGTGGCCATTCTGTGTGCAGTGCTCTGCCACATGTCATGAGTTGTCGTAGACAGTCAAAGGATTTTTCTCCTTGCAGTCACCTTCCTCCTGTAAAATGGTCAACAACGACATGGAAACAAAAAATAAGGTTCACCCCAATTCGCCCAACCCCCCCTGCTTCCACCTCCGCCCCACCAACTGCTCAGGACTGGTGCGCACATTGTCATTGTGTGTGTGTGTGTGTGTGTTGAAGACCAGAAGATTCTCTCCTCCATTTGGAGAATCAGAGATGACCTTTTCATGAATAAAGTCAAAGAGGATTAGGGGGAAGGAAGAGACCTTCGCAATGTCGGCTGAGAGGAGAGGAGGGCCTCCTTTGAACGTGGCATGAGTGTTGATGGCCGCCTGGTGCCCAAAGGCCCAGGCCACAAGCCACCAGCCTCAAGACATACACTGTGGACACCAATGCATACAAATCGACACAAGTGGATGTGTGTGTGGGGCTGATGGGGGATGTTTTGGTGTGGCGTACGAGGCTTCAGTCCAAACATTTGGATCTGCCAAGTTAATATATGTTAAGTTATCACTTATTCCATCAGCCGCATCCATCCTTGATATGCGATACAAATCTTCAGGTAATATCCTTATCTGGTTTATTCCCCATCTAATCCATAGGCTACCAGATGTAGGGACACGGGTTGTATTTGCTGAAGGAAAGGATCTGTCCATCACGGTACTGGGATTATAGCTGTTCAGTTTAGCTGCCTTTGTTTGCCACTCACATTGAGCAGGATAAATGCTGTCTTGGGCATGGATCAAGCGTAATGGAGTCTTTTTTTTTTCTTTACAAACCAGAGAGGACTGCATATGGACATACACTGTCCCATTGATGTTAATTATGCATTAACCACCAATTTTCTAGATTAAAAGGTATTAAATGTTGCGGAAAACTCACAAGGATTGTAGGAACAGGACTCTAATCATTGTTCTGTTCTTCTGTCAAATTTCATGTTTACCTACACTTTCGAAGATTTCATTATGTAATGCTGTATGCTGAATTTTGATGTGTTTTGGACGGCCTCTGTATTAATAAATCTCAAACTGTACCAATATTATCTACTCTAAAAGGTGCTCAGTTTCATCTGTGGTTAGTTGTTAAATATGTATCTTTGTGCGTTGTGAGGCTAGGTAAAAGTTTCCTGAAATTAATCTATAATGTTTGAAATCCAGTCGAGTCACAGTGGCCTGTGTGTGTGTGTGTGGTGCGGGGGAATCAGTGTTCATTTTCCAACCTGGCTAGCATGCGGGTTCGGTTTCTCCTCAGGAAAGTGTGGGTGCTGGCCGTTCATATGGCTTTCAGTGGGGCTGTCGGTACCTAAACATAGCCATAAGTCAAGCCATCACCGAGCAGAGTCAAAGGTTGAGCCGCAGCTAATCCATGTAACACTAGGAGAATAATCCTGAGGGCCGGCCCTTCTTGTTTTTAACGGTAAGTGATCTAGGGTCTTTTTTTTTTTTACCGTCAGGTCACCCGTTATGTGGACATGCTGTCGGCTATATGGGTTGAATCGTGTGTTATACCGTTTTTATTTAGTTGTTGCTGTTGTCGTTCTGAGGTCGTGTGTTTGTTTGCTTGCCGTTGACTTGTTGTTTTCTCCTCAACTAACTATAACACCGTTTTAGAGGATAATAAGAATATCTAAAGCAGCGGGTGTTTTGTTCCTGTTGCCGATGGGAAAACCACGAGGTCATTCAACAACCGCATATCTTAATCCTCATCTTGACTTTGGTTCCTGCAGGGGCAGAGTCTGTGGTCCCTGTGTTTTTAGTAAACAGAGGTAGAGTCATTTCTACCAAAAGATGTATTCAGCCCTTACATGTGCATGTGCCTTCTATGGGTGTGTGTGTGTGTGTGTGTGTGTGTGTGTGTGTGTGTCTGTCCAGCGGCTGTTCAAGCCCTTAAAGATGTCCGCAATACCCATGCACTTGATTATTGAAACAATTTACAAAGCTCTGTGTAATCTTCTCTTTAAGTGTGTTCTTAGTTTCCTCTGTCGGGGGATTACTGTAACAAACGTCCTTCCCTTTTTTTTTTTTAAACGGCAAAAAGGAGGAGGGCCAAACAAAATGGCGGAAAAAGCAAAACAAATTGTCACGTAATCTCCAGACAGAAAGAAGAACCGAGCGAGGGAGTCCCCTGCACCCTACATCTTTTTCTTTTTCTTTTTTTCAGCCAGAAAATCCCATAATCCTTCATGTTTGATGTCGCAAAGCTAATGGTGTTTATTAGGAGGACCCAAAAGGGGGCTTTGTCCCTGGCGTTGGTTGGTCGTCGAGGTTTTGAATGACATTGCAGAGAGAGAGAGAGAGAGAGCGGGTAACTTTAGCTTAATCTTGGCTTATCCAGGGGCCCCCGATGCCCGCACAGGTGTGTGGCCGCTAAGCCCAGGGAAGACCGGCTCCTCGTGCAACCCACCCCGGAGATCAATGCTGCTCCTGGAGGGCCCAAGACATCCAGGGAGAGAATAGTACACTATACCTTGAAGAAGAAGACGTTTTACCCCCTCCACGCCCTTTGTGAAGCAGGCTAACCTTTTATCACATTTTAATTAAACCACAGATCTCCTTTCCTGCTCTCTGCTCTGTATGGTATTGAGGTAGCGTTTCCTGGCGAATCACATTCCATCAGTCATTTAGAACCAGGCAGCTACGCAGGTTAGGTTGCATATGATTAAGACTCACGGCTTACTCTCCTCTCACGATGTGCTCAGATGCCCCACGTAAAAAGCTTACATGCACCTGGTTTTGTTTGTTCTATGTTTATATTTTCAGCACTGGTTACAAATTCCACTAATTGGTTCATTGGTTTACTGGCGCTTTAAGATTCAAGATTCAATCAGTTCGAAATTGATTGATTCATTAATTTAGCGGTTCGAAGGCCATAATTATTATGTGTTTTGCCCGAGTAAACCAGTGAATCTATATCAGTTATTGACTGATTGAATCTTGCAGCACCCCTTATAATACATGTACATGCAGCACGCATGTCTTCGAAGCATGAGCAGTCAAAGAGCATTACTGGTCCCCCCCGTGACCTAACATCGCGGACAAAGGGTCAAGTCAATTTCTAATTTTCGATTCCTTGTGATTGCCTTGTGGGATTTTTGTTGTTGTTGTAAAACTAAAAACAATTCAAACACATATAGAACCAGGGATTCACACCCACATGGCTACAGACGGCTAAACACAAGGAGGAATTCCTACCTGCATGCGTCGGTCTCCATGGCGTCCGTGTCCATGGAACGCTGACGCTGATGATTGGATTATTCGGAAGCCACTCCCTCAATAAAAATGAATTTGCCCTAATTCAATAGCAATAGAAATCAAGGCCAGCGGCCCAGTGATCCATAAACACTACTATGATGAGGTCATCTTTCCCAGATACAGGTGTATATATAGCTATGATGCAATATCACCATCAGCTAAGTGTGGCGAGGGTATTAGCCTAAGTGGTACCACACAACGGGGACACGTGTGTGTAATGTTCTGAATCCAAGACGTGCGTGCTATTTGTGAAATCCAAAGGGCACTATGACGGTAGTATATTTTGGAAGAGAAAGGCATGCCCAGCATTCAAGACTAAAGAAGACTACAATATTTTATATCTTGTTTTGAAACCTATACCTGCTTATTTATCTATTCAGTTGACTGGCACTATTGCGAATGTCTGCTTCATTGTGTCTTAGCCACCTTACCATCGACTTGACCCTCAAACCATCTGCACTCAAACCATGTGACTGCTGCACAAAAGGGGTCACATGTTTAGCGTCTGCTTTCCCAAAAGGACAATGTTGTTCCTCCGCCTAGTGGCATAGCTTTGATTTTCACACCTTTTTAGCTGAGCATTTCACTTAAATCCCTCTTGAAATGTCCCTGGAGGTCTTGATGTGGAACCCATGTGCTTGTTGAATTGCTGGAATGATCCTCTAAATAACATCTTTGATGGTCTTATTTGCCTCAAGGGGATTTGGTTCTCTTAACACCAGACTGTGTCATAACTATCTTCTGAGGACACCAGTGGTCGTTTCTTAATGGCCATTTCCTTAAAATGCACTCGTAAAACGAAGCACCACATTAAGGCATTTACGGAAATTATGACCCATTCATCATGCATGCATGCAGTGATGTTGCATGATGGAGGTTAGCTTATGTATGTAAGAGGGTGCCAGGGAGATGTGGGCCTAAAGCTGTGTACTATG
>OMKP01084120.1:7500-11913 GCA_900302375.1 Bathygadus melanobranchus | reverse complement strand
GGCTAGAGAGGGGGGTCAGTGGAAGAGAAGACCGAGGCCTGTTTCAACCAAATCGAAGGTTATTGTTTCTTGAATGTGATCCGGTGAAACACCGTAGGCATTTTCCATACATGTCCTCTTCTTCTTGTTTCAGTCAGAAGTGTTGTTGATTATCCTCGTGAGGTTTCGTATGTATAATGTGTGTGTTTGTGGATTGTGCATCTCAGGAATGCATGGAAGAGGGTAGAGGGAACAGGGAAGATTACCCTGTTCCAGATAGTATATGGTTATACTCATCTAGTAGTAAAAGTGTCTTGAGTATGCCTGGCTGTTTAATTAATAGCATTGGGGTCAATTTGGCCATGGCAAGACCAAAAGTGGGGGTATTTCCTAGGAATAGGAGAGTGTGTGTGAGAGTGGGGTCAGGAGGAGTTTGGAGGTAAATCACTTATCAGGCCCAGATCGGTCAATGACCCTGGACCGAAGTGTGGAGTCCAAAACAGAGCAGCTTGGTACCGCTACATGAGTAGTATGTTGACACTAAGCTACGTACCAAAAGAAATGTCACCATATTTAACAAACATTGATGCTTCTCTCTCCCATCAATTTGCAGCATTGTTGTATTGGTGGATATTTTGATATAATGTATGAGGATATAACATGATCATGGGAATAGTATTTATCCCTCTTTTTCTTCAAAGGATGCAGAGGATTCGCTCCAGACAGAAGAAGTATAGAGAGGGATGGCGATCATCTGGAGGATCCATGGACGAGGCAGCGGAAAGTAATGCCAAGATCATTTCAAAATAAGATTATTTAAACAGAAAGATCTGACTAATTCATTTGTGAATGAATCTCAAAGGTTTTTAAATGGTTTGCGGAACTTATTGAGGAATAGGCAAACACAACCATCTTCTAAAATAGTCGTAGTAGTCATTTACGTGTGTCAGACAGCAGCCACTTGTATCCAAATAAAGTACAAGTGAGATCATAATCAAAGCATATAATCACATTTGGAACAACTGGACAGATAGGAATCAGAAAGATGTGTTTGTGATACATGTCAAGTGACTAGCAGGGGACAAAAGTGAAACTGACTAATACTTCTTGACCAAAAAATTGTAGAATAACCAAGCAACCAGTGTTTATTCTCACAATTTTAATGGTGAAAAAGCACCAAGATGACGGGTTGGAATGTGACATTATGTGAAACCCTCCTGAAGAAGAGGGCATGTCAATCATCATGTGGACACAATGGCTATGGCTACAAAAATTCCAGCATGTAAAGCTATCAAACGTTATTAAAATATCAATAAGTATTATTTATATACCATTTATCACGGAGAAAGATAACACATGATTTGTCTTCTGCGGCACTCCAAGACACTTCTCACGCTCCAGACCCCAAAAAGAAGACGCCAAAGAGATGGCCCCAGCCCTGGAAGCACCACTCTGCTGGTCTGTTTTTACTCTTATATCTTATATCTTTCCTGAGAGTTGTGTAAGCCTTGATTGTATTACGTGTGTTGCTTATGCACACATACTGTATGTACTACACAAGCTCACAAACCTTGCTGTTGTATTCCTTCAGTACTCCACTCCGGGGAGTACTACCTGTTTGAATCAGACAGTGAGGGTGAGGACGAGATGCAGTTTGAGGAGCCAAGTCCTCAGAAGCAGACTGCATGTCAGGTTAGCATGTATATATATATATACCACAGCGTTGTTGAATACCTGATTCTGATAACATTCCAAGGGTGTGCATTATTTAGCAATAACAGGACACCTCTTTAACAGTTCCAGATCAATGCGGTACAGATCCAAACATTAACAACAACGGTCAAATGAAACTATTGACCAGATGACAAAGCACCACAGAAGAATATTGAAATTTCAGCTGATTATGCCAATAAAAAGCAATATTATTATAGATGAATAATAACTAATAACTAATATCTAATCATTGTTGGTAACTGTGGTATGTCATCACCATGTCTGGGTTTATTTTGCAATAATGAATTGCTGTACATTAACCCGCTTATTAAATGGCTACTTACTAAAGAAATGAATAATTTGGCACAAAATAAATCAACAAAAGATGATTATATTTGCTAGCTGCCGTCTGTTAGATTCTACAGTTGGAACAACATCCATAGCCGATGATCAGAACTGCGTCCATAGCAACGGTTATTCATAGCAGCAGTTTGCTATTCAGAAATAACAAGAGTGTAGAAGGCCGTAATTGACCAATCAGAATCAAGTATTCAACAAAGCTGTGTAATGATATATATGTGCATGTATATTTACAGAATAAACCACTCTGGGCTGTCCCGTTATTGGTTGACACTGTACTTTGTGTGTATAATGTACATACTCATTATCTTCCAATAATGGGACAGCCGAGAGTGGTTGATTCCTTAGATATACATGCACATTTGATGGAAAATGTGAGTGTATTTTTTTTATATTGGCACTATATTGATAGTTGCACTGTACTACTGTGGCTGTCAGCTTGCTTACCAGGCCTGGGTGACCAGTGTGAAGGCTGCCTTACGGGACCGCCAGAGACGACAGAGAGAGCTGAGGAGATTGGAGAGAGGAGAGAAGAGCAAGGCAGGCGGCAATGAGAGCGACAGCAGACGCAACGTGCACCAAGAGGATTGTCTAGAGTCCGGTATGAGACATTTGCCAATACACAGAATACCACATAGTGACTGAAGTCTATGTCAAATTGCTTTTATTTATTAGGTGAGTGCTTCTAGGCAGCCTAGGCAGCCTAATTATGAAGCTTTATTTAACATATGTTTAAGCTTATTTTACATTATAGCACTCACTCTGCAGGAAATGCATTTTCTAGTGAATACCTTTTGAGGCTTTCATTTGATTTATTTTCTTGAACTGTACATTGTAAATTTAAATCATTCACTACATGTCATCGTATTTGTATGTATGTAAATGTAAATGTATTTTCAGAATGTGATGTCTGTTCCCTTTTACTGATCTTGATAGAAAACACACACACATACACACACACACACACACACACACACACACACACACACACACACACACATACGACTACTACTACTACTAGAACAATTCTCTTCATGTGTGTTTGCCTGTGCATCTATGTGTGTTGCAGGCGATGGTGACAATAATGTTTTTGAGGAGCCTCTGATCCAGGATGGACAGGACGAACTAATGGAGCAGTCAGACTCTGGTAAGATAAACTTGTATTTATCTTAAACAACAGCAAGTGAAATGTACTGCGTATGTGAGGCTTTGTATTTGTATCTTCCACATGACTATTACTTAATGTCGACGTTTAACATCATGGCTGAATTGATCGGATGGATTCTATGAAACAAAGCTCACAACTCTGTGACTTGTTTTTAGAGAACACTAAAAATACCTTAAAGCTGCTGTAAAGACTAAGATTTTTAAGCGAAAAAAAAAAATCGCCTCCGTCCCCTTCTCTGCCATTGAGAAGTGTTGCATTTCATGCACCTGTGATTGACAGGCAAGATGGATTCCCTGAACCAGTCAGGGAAGAGATGCCCTGATTGGTCAGAAATAAGGGAGTGATCTAAAAATTGAATTGGCTCTTACAGAGGCAGGCGCCGTTAACTGGAATCAGATATTCTCACAGCGCATTTCACTCACTAATAGCTGATTGCTGGTGATTCCATTTGTAACAAATGACACTCAAATAATAGCTCTTGAATCTGTCAAGTGGGCAGTCACAATCATTTTGCTTCATGTTTGATGTGCAGGTCATGGAGAGATGGTTCAAAGGATCCTGGATATATTGAGGTTCTTGTGGGCCATAGTGTTGGCTATGGTTGACGGGCTGTCAGAGTGGCTAAATTTATTGACTAAACAGTACAGAGATACTTCTACTGTTCTTTGCAAAGAACGCTACCTGCACATACACAAGATAGCACAGGTAATGTCCACACACCAAAAGGATGTTAAACATAAATTCATCCGCTAGATTTCGAGGCACCTGAATTAGCTTTTCATGTGTTCCAGCAGCAGGACACCATGGCAGAAACTACAATGGACGGCCCGTCTGAAGACAGCGATAGTCCTACACTGGAGACCTGTTTGGATGAGCCAGATGCAAGCAGATACAAGTGAGCAAGCATGTGGGCGGTGTCTAGAACTACCAAAATGGAAGACAGTCGTAAATGTTGACAGACATGACATCGCATGAATATTTGTTTCATGTGTTAATCAATAAATTACTTTTTCATTCATCTTAAAAAAGAGAAATAATTACAATAATCAGAAAAACAACATCAACAATCAATAATACATTCAAATACAAAAAGTACTTTGGTAACGCATATCAGGTCAAAATTACACTACTACCTCTTACCATATACGTATATATCTATATATATATATAGATATATATATACATATAAATAC
>OMKP01084120.1:0-2500 GCA_900302375.1 Bathygadus melanobranchus | reverse complement strand
TTGGTGTTTGGTATTCATCTGTGGATGTTCTTCATTCTCCCTGCAGTCACTGAGAGGTGACTACTACACAATCAATTAGCTCATAAAAATAAAGGTTATGGTTAAGTTTTGCAGGTCGTCCCGTCTGACATGTCAGCGTTCTCTCTGAGTGTGTGTGGTGTTGGCTGGTTTAACCTGTCTGCCTTGATTGGCCAATGCACCACAGGTAATAATAATAATAATAATAATGATAATAAACATACATTTATATAGCATCTGTAAAGCAAGGATGCTTTACAGAGTAGACACCAGAAGGTGTGCAGCCTCACCCAGCCCAGAGTCTAATCAGCCTGACTCAGCCAGATGAGGCTTCTTAAACCACTCACCAACACGCACTCCACTGCACATAGATTATGGCATGTTACAAGCATGTCATTAATTAATATTAATGCCAACGTTCATTTTTTGGTAACAAGAAAACGAGAAGAAAACCTACATACATTTACTCCTCTCTCTTTCTCTCTATTAGGATGTTTAATCAGAATTTTGTGGCCCAACTCTGGTACTTTGTCAAGTGTATCTACTTCGGGCTGTCTGCCTATCAGATCCGCTGTGGATACCCCACCCGAATTCTTGGCAATTTCCTTACCAAGGGATACAACCACCTCAACCTTTTTCTGTTCCAAGGGTAAGGATGGATACATGTATAAATATGACAATAATAATAGGATTGATATTTTGCTAGATGTTGCTATGTTCCCTAATTGGTTATTGCACCACACACGTAATAATATTAACACTTAATAACAATAAACCTGATGTGATCTTGTGAGAATGGGAACAAAAATAATATTATATATTGTTACATATACATATTAATTACTGCCAGACATTTGACACATTGGTGGAGGCTGCTGCTTGTGCCCATTAGTGATGGCTTAGTGATTCACATATATTCACATAAGTGTATCTAAAAATATGTATACATACTCTTCTCCATAATTGTCTAAAGGTTCCGTCTGGTACCGTTCCTCGTTGAGCTGCGTGCAGTAATGGATTGGGTGTGGACTGACACAACATTGTCTTTGTCAAATTGGATGTGTGTTGAAGATATCTACGCAAATATTTTCATAATTAAGTGCAGCCGTGAGACTGAAAAGGTAAGGATTCTATCAGTTTGCCTGCCTACCCTCCTGTCCTTGCCCAGGTTTTTTTTTTACATTAAAGCCTCTGACAAGGAAAATCTGTGTTTTCTTTTTAAGTATGTAATTTAGGGCTGCATCTAATAAGCATTGCAAAGTCATAGGAATGAATTTAGTTATTACTTAACTTTTACATCATATATGCATTTTGAAAAAAATATTTTTTGACTTGTTGTCAGAGGCTTTAAGTAATCGCAAGTCTTTTGTGTTTCCCCACACCAGCCCTGACAAGCAAAACAGCACATAGCCCAAAGTATATATAAAAAAAAGGAGTTAGATAAAGACACAGGGTAACACATTGGAAGATGTTTATTCCATTCGGTAATTCACCATCATTTAACGTTGGTGGAGACATGTGTCCGTCTGGCTTGACGTACACTCTGAAGTCTGACGTGTATTCGTTCGTAAGCCAAGCTTTTGTTCAGGTCAAATGGATACGCCAAGGAAAGAATGTGGGCCCGTTGAATCGCTACACAGTCCGGTTTCGACTCTGGTAGAAATAGAACACCAAATAGATCGCAGATGCCCCAAGTCTTTGGTCAAGACAGATGACCAATTTATCAACGTCAGCAAAAAAAGGAGTCTATGTCAGCTTCTTTTTGAGTGTTTTCTTCTTCCTAGTGGACGTGCATCAACTTAGTTTCTTTTGTTAAAAATGAAGACATGGAGGGAATTGGGTGAACCAAAACCGCATCCCTCACTTCTTTTTGCTGGACCATTGAGGTAGAGGGCCCGCCACCTCATCAGTGACATCTGTGTCACAGGATCAGATTGAGGCACAGTAGAATCCAAGGCGGCTCGTGAAGGGACTGCTGGATAGCTTTGACCAGTTCCGTCCGGGTGTTGAACTGGTTGATGTCTGGTAGTTGAGGCGTCCTACGTCCTCCATAGGTGGAGGCAGGAAACAAGGATCTGGCCCACAAGGCAATGATGGCCTTTGAATACACTGCAGGATGTCCTCATTTCCATTCTGGATCTGGGTCCGGGGACTTAACCTCCTGACATTCGGGGCATGCCTTCTTCAGGGTGCAGGTATCTGGCCCATAATTGCTACACCCACAGTTAAGGCAACATTTGCCGGCGGTGATCCACTTCTCTCTTCCAATGAGTACCGCAAGATGTCTGGACACTGCAATACATATTGCGCGGCATTCCCACAGAAGAGACACAACCCTAGCATACATATCACATACACACGTTACACTCTGCCCCTAGCAGACATATCACATACACACACTCGACAACTAAAGGTAGGCTATCAGTCTTTTGGAGAAAGTTGGTATCCAAAATGAAACTGTTGCGATACAACTGCACACATC
>OMKP01084119.1:0-12243 GCA_900302375.1 Bathygadus melanobranchus | reverse complement strand
GGTCACATGTGAGAACTTTGGTAGGTTGAAGACTAGGCGTGCTGCAACGTTCTGAATACGCTGCAGGGGTTCGATTGCGGAGGCTGGGAGTCCAGCCAGGAGGGAGTTGCAGTAGTCGAGGCGGGAGATGACAAGTGCTTGGACCAAGATCTGTGTTGCTTCTCGTGTGAGGAGGGGCCAGATCCTGCAGATGTTGTAGAGAGCAATTCTACAGGATCTGGCCACTGCAGTGATGTTGGGGTTACAGCACAGTTGATCGTCCAGCACCACGCAGAGGTTTCTTGTGGTTGGTGAAGGAGACACGGTAACGTTCTCGATGGAGACGAGTAGGTCCATGTGGGGCCAGTCTTTCCCCGGCATGAGTAGCAGCTCAGTCTTATCAAGGTTGAGTTTGAGGTGATGCACAGTTGTCCGTTTGCTAATGTTTGCCAGACATTGCGAAATGCGTGTTGCGACTTGGGTGTCGGAGGGGGGGAAAGAAAGGAATAGTTGGGTGTCGTCTGCGTAGCAGTGGTATGAGAAGCCGTGGGTTGAGATTACAGAGCCTAGAGAGAGAATAGAAGGGGTCCTAGGACTGATCCTTGGGGGACTCCGGTGTCAAGAGAGCAGGGTCTGGACAGGGAGCCGTTCCATGTGACCTGATATGTGCGGTCCGTCAGGTAGGATGTAAACCAGGATACTGCAAATGCAGAGTTCAGCAAGGGTGGAGATAAGGATCTGATGGTTGACAGTGTGGAATGCGGCAGAAAGGTCAAGTAAGATAAGTACTGACACATGGTACATTCTTGAACTTGTTACATAATCTGTGAAACAAACAAGTCACGCATGAGGTCTGAGGAAGTGTGTGGAATAATGATTCCCCTTCACAATGGATGAGAGGACTGTGGGGTTGGGGTTAGGGTGAGTGCGGTTCACGCACCATGTGATCTGCCAGGGGAAGACACTTTAGAGAGGACCTAGCAGTAAGAGGACCTCGTATTTGGAGACCAACATCCACAAAATGCATTTCTTAGAAGGGACACGTCCTTGTTGTTCTTGTGATCTAAACTTAGGTCTGTAAACATCAACATTGACACAGTCTCCTCCCTCTCTTTATTTTCTATCCACTCCACTGATCCCTCTCAACCACCTCCTCCTCCCTCCTTTTCCTCCTCCTCCTTCTCCTCCTCCTTCCTCTCCTCCTCCTCATCCCCCCTCTACTCCTGCTACTCCTCCCCCATACCCTCCTGCACCTGCTCCTCTTTCTTGTCGTCGTCCTCCTCCCTCTACTACTGTTCCTGTTCTTCCTCTTCCTGCTCCTCCTCCTGCAGGTCCTGGCCTGGCCTTCATAGCCTACCCCAAGGCTGTGAGCATGATGCCGCTGCCCACCTTCTGGGCCGTCCTCTTCTTCATCATGCTGCTGCTGCTAGGCCTCGACAGTCAGGTGTGTTTCTCACACACACATACACACACACACCATGTTCAATATGCCATATTGAATGAAGGGTATATTGAATTGTACAAGTGTCCACATCATGACCTCTCTCCCCCTCGCTCTTTCCCTCGCTAGTTTGTGGAGGTGGAAGGGCAGATCACGTCGCTGGTGGATCTGTATCCGTCCTTCCTAAGGAAGGGTTATCGCAGGGAGGTGTTCATTGCCATTGTCTGCTTCATCAGCTACCTGCTGGGCCTCACCATGGTCACAAAGGTAAACCACTGCCTAAACGTTACACTCCTCATTGGTCGATCAATGCTGATTTCCGTTTCACCTTTTCTTTAATTTAACATTATATGTGTTTTGTTCTGGTCAAATTTGACTGATTTACAGTTTTCCTCAGTGTAAAATATGGTTTATTACATTGGTGAAAAGGTATTTGTAGCAGAGACCATACTACACACCACTAGAAATGGCTTCTGCTGGGCTCCTCCAACAACCACAACACAGGATGTTGAGTAAAAAAATTGCAGAAGTTGGCTTGCAGAGCAGGTGCTTGACAGTACTTGACAGCAACCTCTGTGTGTCAGCAATCTTCTCGAGTTTGTGGTAATGGTTTATCCTGGGGCCTTAATTAGCCAATACATCACAGGTATGCAGCCTCAACCAGCCCCAGACAATAAACACAAGCAATGGTAGTACAGAACAGCACAAGGGCTAGAAGTATCTAGTGTCTCTCTCCTAATACTGAAGTTGAGAATGTGAATGGCAATTGGAATGGCAAAAACAGCAATTTCCTTCATTATCTGGATATCCTGTCGGGTAATGCTATGGTCCCTGAACAGTCACCTCCATTCCTAAATCAGTCACATGGTACAGGTGAATGGAGGTGTCCTTCTTTGGTTCCCAAGTGTTGCTAAATATACAACTGCTACAAGGCTACATATGGAATCAGGCTAAACATAGAATATCATGACCAGATCTTTGGGTAAACGACTATGAAGCTCATAGTAAGTCCTATTTAGTATGATTTCAATGTGTATGATTTTGCCAGTAGTCTAATCATTGCAGTTGTAAAGAATCATCATAATCATTGTAACGCTAAAGACAAAAAGTTAGCTTTTTAGTAAATACTACAGAAGTAATACAAAAAAGACTAAATTCCATTCAAGCTCATTCACGTCCTTTAAAAGATCATTCTGTACAGAACAGAACTGTCTACCCACAACATGTTCTAGTCACTGCTTGTGAACTTAGACAACTATTTAGCTATTTTTGGAATCTGCCGTTTGTTTTTAGAAACAGTGGTCTGAAAACAGTTAGGGAAGTTGAACATCTATTTATACACTGCGGCCATGGGAAGCCCTCCTATCCCTGGGGGTGATTAATGGAAAGAACTTTGAGAACCCTAAGTTGCCTCTCCTCAGTCTATCTGTTATTCTGTCTCTCTTCCTTGTTCCCCTCATTTATATTGTCTGTCACGTCTGTTTTTCTCTCTATCCCTCCCCCCACCCCTGTCTTTGTGTCTGTCTCCCCCTCTCTCATTCCCTCCCTCCACCCCTCGATCTCGATGAGTTCTCTCTCAGTTCTCTATCATCTAATGTCCCTCTTCAAGACATCATCCCTCTGATATTCCCTCTCTCTGTCTGTCCCCACACCAATGCTACCATCACATAGATGACGTGACTTTTAACCTCTTTCTCTCTCTCTTTCCCTCCACACGCTTTTCCAAATGGTTTAAAACCAGTTTTAACTACGTCCAACTCCAACTGTGTCTCTGCTCGCCTTCCTTCTGATCATGCCATCCCTCTCTCCATCCCTCTAACTACCCCTCCCTCAGTTCTGGACATTAAGCAGGTGTTGTCTAAGATGAATGACTGACCAGCTGGTTTGGACCGCTGTCCTTTCAGATCACCATAGTCAATATTCATCGAAGCAATATTGCATCTATTACGGTGTGCTTAGAATGATCCGGTCTGCTCCTGTGCCCCCATGCTGGGCAGGAAAAAGGAGAAAATGAGATCCAATTAAAATACAGATGTTGACAATCTGTGCGTCAGCATATTCGTAGCCTTCTATAATAGTACTAGTAGTAATGATAGTAATAGTAGTAATGACTGTACTATAATAGTACACTACTATGCTCTACTATAATAGTGTACTACTGTACTAGATCAACTAGATCCTGTGTAACTCTCCTCTCATCACACTCCCAAAACCAAGATGTATTCTTATCTGGTCTTGACCTTTATGCACATTACTATTCTCTCTCTCTCTCTCTCTCTCTCTCTGTGTCTGTCTGTGTTCCCATGGCAACTCCTCCTTATGGCAGCGATGGCCTGGTTCATTTTTAGGACTTTAAGATTCCCACAGAGACACCGAAGAGTTCTCACACTGACATTCTGACACACACAGGCGCACGTACGCGCACACACAGAGCCCCCCCTCACGTGCACCATATGTCCACATATGGTAATTTCTCTCTCGCTTTCTTGCTGTACTGAGGGCTACGTGTGTTCTCCAGCTAATCACCTGTGTCTGTTGTGTTGTTGTTGTCTGTGTGCAGGGTGGCATGTATGTGTTCCAGCTGTTTGACTACTATGCAGCCAGCGGCGTGTGTCTCCTGTGGGTAGCATTCTTTGAATGTATTGCCGTAGCCTGGGTTTATGGTAAGTAGGCGCTCCAAACACACATACACACTCCCAGGTGGAGCTAGCTAGCTATAGCATTATCCCCAACACACACATGCAAAGATCGCTAGCTATGATATATAGCTAACCCAATGCAGCAAAACTAGCAGATTGAGCTAGCTAGCTATATCATTTACATTTACATTTAGGGCATTTGGCAGACGCTTTTATCCAAAGTGACTTACAAAAAGTAACACATTTGTCGAAAGAGGGAGACAACAACATATCGTACAATTAGAATAGAACAAGTTACAAGCATTCCTGGTTGCCAGGTCAATAGAACAACTTTACAATTGCTAGGTTGACTCCTTACTGTACAATCATCATGACATATCATATATATCTCATAAATGGTAAATGGACTGCATTTATATAGCGCTTTTATCCAAAGCGCTTTACATTTGCCTCACATTCACTCATTCATACACCGACGGCGGTGTCAACCATGCAAGGTAACAACCAGCTCGTCAGGAGCAGTTAGGGTTAGGCGTCTTGCTCAGGGACACCTCGACTTTAGCTAGAGTTAGCTAGGCGGAGCCGGGGATCGAACCAGCAACCTTCCGGTTGCCAGACAACCGCTCTACCCCCTGAACTACTGTCGCCCATCTCATCTCATCCAACACATTACATTCGCTGCAGTGGATGTTTATGTAATTTTTGCTGTGAATTGTTTCACAGGCGCAGATAATTTCTACGATGCGATTGAGGACATGATTGGCTACAGACCGAATCCTTGGATGAAATGGAGTTGGACTATTGTCACACCCGCTCTGTGCATAGTAAGGAGAAAACTAAAATATGATATAGTATTACGATTGTCACATGTATAACAACCTATACATTCCTACAGATTGTTGTCTGTTGTTGTCATGTTAGAAAGAACATTAACATTTAGTGGCTGATGTGATGTTTAAGTGACTTTAAACATGCAAATCTGTCTTCTCTCCAGGCCTGCTTTGTCTTTTCATTGGTCAAATACAAGCCGTTGACGTACAACAAGGTGTACGAGTATCCTGATTGGTCCATCGGACTGGGCTGGACTCTGGCCTTGGCCTCTATGATCTGCATCCCCATGGTGGTTGTCATCAAGATCATCCAATCAGATGGGCCTCTCATAGAGGTGGGTGGAACTCACACATTTGATAAAAAAAGACACAATAACAATCTAAAAATGTATTGTGAAAATATTACAAGGAAGTTTAAACATTGTAATTAGGTTTGTCAATGTAAAAGTGTAACATTAATTGAACAATATTGAATGAATCTCTTTTTTTCCTCCTCTCCTCCTCTTCGTTCTCATCCACCTCCTCCTTCTCCTCCTCCTCCACCTTCTTCTTCTCCTCCTCCTACTCCTCAGAGGATCAAGATGGTTGCGGCCCCTGTGCGTGGCGGGGCCAGCTCTCGCCCTGCAGGCCACCGCGGCCCCAAGGACGGGCCCTTCACCCTGGACCCCAACGGGAACAAGGGCCTGGTGATGAAGGCCCACACCCACACCATCGCAGAAACCGTGATCTGAAGAGGGAGGCACTGCCGCTCTGTGAGCCCGCTCACCTCCCCTCTGACTACCCCAACTCCCCCGCTCTGTTAAGCTAGCTAGCTTCCTGTTTGTCTATCTGTGCGTCTGGTGTACTGAAAAGGGTTTTGGAAAAGAAAAAAAAAAAGAGGAAAAAGTCCATTTCAAATCTTCGAGGAGTGCTTTGAAGGTGCAAGGGATTTCCTAGTGTTGCTTGTTTCTTATAAGGTCTCGGTGTGACATCATAACTGTGGGACGACTACAAACACCAGACAAGTCAAATGTACAAGTTAGTGACGAAATACACCAGCTAGTTTGGAGGCGGAAAACCATCCATCCGATCTGTAGCTGAGGATGGGTCGTTTTCACCTTCAAACTCCATGTCTTCATTAGTGTTTTGAATCAGCCCTGAATCGTAGCCCCCCAAAAATATTTGCCCCCTTATTGTTTCCCAACTGTGAAATGCCCCTCTATTTATTCCCCACCAAACAGCTGCCTGCTTCCTGAGAACACCTGGAAGCGGGTTAACTGCCAAGCAAGCCAGGCCTTGGCTGATGCACGTGTGGTTGGGTCCACATGTGTGTGTGTGTGTGTGTGTGGGGGCCCCTCGTGCATGTGAGTGTGGCCCCATATGAGATCAGAGGAGACAGGGTAAGAGAACCAGCTGTGGTCCCCCAACTTGTCTGTAGAAGACAACGACAGCGGCCATGTTGAGCCTGTTTTAGTGATCACTGCCTCGGCTCCTAGTTTGCCAATTTTACAATCGCTGCCTCCTTTAAATAGAAAGAGAGGGAGAATCGTGGAGGTTAAACCACAACTAACACTGCCATGAAAACGCCCCTCCGTAGTGGTGGTGGGGGGGGGGCGTGATCTTTGACTCTGCGAGGTGAACCGGGGTCGAGGACAAAAAGCACCTTGCGAGAAACAACCGTCACCAGGAGGAGGAGGGAGTACAAGGAGGGAGTACCTGAAGGGATTTGAATGGTGGCGTCCGAACCCTTGACGTCTGTCGTCTGTGGCGTACTGTACATTTAGTAGTTAACCTCTCAATCTATCTCTACCAAACACCCTCTCTGTCCATCCGTCTGTCTGTCTGTCTGTCTGTCTTAGAGCAGTCTACTGCAGTGGTTCTCAACTGGTGGCTCGCGACCCCATAAATGTGTCACAAGGGTGTTTTGAGTGGGCCGCAGAGCATATGCCAAACCTTAATGTTTAGAAAGAAGCCCATGAATTAACTAATGTTTCAATGTTAATTCATGTCTCAGCCCCAATTGTTGCAGCTTTTTCTTTACTCAATGTTTTTAATAGTGTATAAAGGCATTGTTGATTACTGCAATATTGGTAAATGCATTTTTAATTTTTGGGTCGTCACTGAATGATGAATGACACATGTGGGTCCTGAGGCTGGACCGGTTGACAGCCACTGGTACCTCTGCAGTACATTTATTTCTGTCGATGTTTCAATGTTTTTTTTTATTCTAAAGACTTTATTATTGTTGGTACGTAAATATTGATGACAGTGGTTGCAGTGGGAAATAGAAGGAAATGATCTTTAGCATCAGTGAAATCATATACACTATCATACGTCAAATGATTTGAAAACTTGTTGATATATCCTGCACTAGTACTGCATTAGTACTACAATAGTACTCCAGAAACATAGCGACAGATAAAAATATGTGTAGCGTTGCAGTAAAGTACCTTATACCTTTGAAAAATAAATCATAAGTCCCTCACATATATATGCATATATTTCCCTCTGCGGTCCAAACTCTGCTTTCAACAAACACCAGAAAAACTTAATTTAACCAAGCCAACCAAACCATCATTTAGACTGTGGTGCTAGTTATGATATGAGCTAATGCTAATATGAAGCTAATATTATTGGTTTCTCAACGTACTGGCGGCAGCCACCCAGTTACACCTTGACCTCTGAACTGGGAAGTTATCTGGTTGAGGAAATCACATTCCAGATCCCCCCCCAGATGTCTGCTCTGCCGGTCAACGCTAGATTAAATTAGAAGGCATAACTTCATGATCCATTAACCATGCAAAACACAGAAAGAAGGGCATTAGTCCACACACAGGAGCTAGGATTCTATATTAAATGTCTGAATAATAATCATGTTTACAGCTCATTAACCCAAAGTCTTTCAAGTCCATCCTTTCTTGTGTCCATGGCAAAAACATGCAGGTGTCAACCTTTGACGCTGCAGAATTTAGTTTACGTCAAAAATATTCCTACTTCAGAAATAAATTGACTGCATTTATATATATACTTCGATTATAGAAATACTTCGAAAGAGCCGCTGCTGAGGCATGGAAACCTCAAATAAGGGCTGATTGTAACTGCCGTGTTTATATTTAATCAAACATTGGATTCCCCCTCTTTAATACACATCAAAATAACCCTGGATTGTTGAAATGTGGTTGTGCCGTATAGTTTAAACGTTGGAAAGATGTTCGCAGGAGTTCTGTGGTGCAGGGAAACATCTATTCTATGGTGCAGGCTTTAAATGATGTTACCCATTTTATTTTATACCGATGGATTTGCTCCGAATCTATAGATCTGGGATCCACTCCCTCTGCCTTCCCACACTTCCGGCAGACACTGCCTGCTGAAAGCTTCCTGTTCAAACGAGTAAAATCCAAGGTAAAAGTCTTGAAGATACCGTTACTAGAAAACACAAAGCATCACTGATGAACATGGAATGTGAAAGTCACCCCTGGGGTGAATGTTTCCGGATGGGGGTTTTTTTAGGAATAAAAAGTAGTTTCTCTTTTTATTTTTGTTATTTTTGGTGTTGTATTTTTTTTTTTTATTGTTTTACAACAATACAGTTTCTTTTTATTTTTTTGTTTGATTGTTTTGTCAATCACCTTTGCCTTTTGTATATCAAATAGAGTGTATTGGAGCCTCTTGCATTTGGAGTATCATGTACAGCTGTCAATCAAAAATGAGAAAAAACCCTGCGGTTTGTTACGTGCAATACTTTGTAGAAAGAGAAGTATTTTTTTCATGCTGTTTTTTTCCAAATTGTGGTACAAACTAGAATAACTATCTGTGAATTCTTAAACATGACAAATTGGAGACTTTCAGGGGCCAATTTAATAAAAATGAAAAAAACACCACAAATCTCTGCAGTTGGAAACCAAAATGATCCAAAACGGAGCTTTTCTGTTGACAAACTTATTCCATCTAGGCTCTTGTAATTTGAAATGCACTGAGAATAAAACAATGATTCAACATGGTCAGAAATGTCCTTGCTTCTGTCAGTGTGTGTGTGTGTATGGATGTGTGTGTCTTCCTGACCAAACAAAACAATTTGTCTCATCAGGTGTTCATACATGATAGCTATCTCCTCGGAGGAGCGTCCCCCTCATCTTTTAGCCACTGATGTCCTCCTAAACCCTATAACCACCCGATTGTCCCCCATGTTTTATCCACCTCGTATCCTTTACCCTAGTGTCCTCATCTGTCTTGTGCATGCGATGTCCCCATAAAGGGTTAGCCCTAACCCTAACCCTAACCCTAAACTACCCTTGTGTCCCTAATCTGTTTTATCCACCCAATGTCCTCCTAAACCCTATAACTACCCTAGTTTCCCCAATCTGTCATACACCCAGTGTACCCTGCCCTTGTGTTCCTCTATCTACGTATGTCTTCCTCCATGCTTCCCTCATCCCTAATCTCAACCATAATGGTTACAATCCATCTTGCATCTATATACTCTGCTACCGTTGCTATGGAAACAATTGCATGTTTGGAGCTAATATCATTTGACTAAATGTTGAACGTGACCTTTAACAAGAGACAGAATTAGGGTTTCGATAATAGCAGGCGGTTGAGACACAAATAGCTAATTATTAGCTTATTACCACAGAGGCACAGAGGTTTCAGTAGATATGAGAAGGTGGACTAACGAATGAAACACCTGTACGAAACACCTGTCCTCTGGTTTGGTTTAGTGTCTCGCAAGTGCACACCGTGGCAGAGACCTGATCTGTAGTATCGTGACAGTTGTCACAGATGTCAGCAGTGCTTATAATCTCCTATTAAGGAACCGTTTGATGAGAATGATGGCGTTCCGCCAGCCCTGAGAATAACTTCTCTTCTTCTCAGAACAGAACCCATGCTAAATGTTTCCAGTGTGCATTCATTACAAGTGTGTTATTTGCTCAGCTTATTAAAAAGAAGTCCCACGGTTATTTTTGTATGTTTTCAAACTAATGGAGGAAGTAACTGGTCTCTGTAACCCCCAGCCTTCCCATCTGTTTACATTATGAGCCCATTAACCCGGATGGTTGCCTACGCATCACAAGTGATTGCCGTTGGCGGTGTAAAGGAGTACGGTACTCACGTCCTTCCTGATGTAACATTGTTGACCGTTAAATGTCACTCCTCGATGGCGATGGTGCCACTGTGACGCAAACATAAACTTTACACAACAACAAACTATCAAATATCTCACTGACTCCCGCTAACCGCTCAGCCAACCAGGGTGGCGTTCCCCTCCCAACCCCGCGGTGAACCACTGATCCGTGATATTACCCAAGAATCAAGTCTTGGGCTTTTATCGCGATAAAAGTGAAATCATTCAGGTTGAACATTCAGTTGCTTGTTTGAGAGACGGTCTGGTGCCAGTGGCTGCTTTCACAGAGATGTGCTCCAGCTTCAGGGAAACTGTAGCAGGGTGGCCATGTTGGGGACCAGTGTCAGACAGGCTGTGTTTGAATTGGCTCACTTGTTCCCTCATTCCCTAATCGTTACTATATAAGGAATAGTATATAAGAAGTATAATGGGAATTACACCCAAATAATAATGATAGGTTCTCCCCACTCAGGTAAGCATGTAAAGAGGAACAGAGATGTGGATTCAAGGTCAGCTGTAAAAGCTATTTAAAAATGGTAAATGTATTATTTATATAGCGCTTTTATCCAAAGTGCTTTACATTGGCTCACATTCACCCATTCATACACCGACGGCGGTGCCATGCAAGGCAACAACCAGCTTGTCGGGAGCAATCAGGGTTTGGTGTCTTGCTCGACACCAAATCGAACCAGCAACCTTCCGGTTGCCAGACAACTGTCTCTACCTCCTGAGCTAGTGCCAATTTATCTTTGTTACTGTAAAGTGTGGTAAAGGAATTTACATTTAATTAACATTTTAAAGTAGAGTTTTATTCAAATGGAAAATGCAAAACAACATGAAACTCCACTGGAGTACAGAGCAGTAGTTCAACTAAATGAAGGTAAATCCCTACTCAACTTAAACTTCTTAAAGTATACATGCTGGTTTATACATACTGCAAAGCAAACAAAAGAATGTATTAAATAAAGTCAAGCAATCGATATTAAACCCTTACAAAACAGAAAGCGCATGCAAGGGAATGAAACCCACGCAGAAGCTTAGCACTTACATAGTTCCGGCACTTGAAATAGCACTTAGCATTGTGTAGCATCTTATCCTGGCTATCTTGCTGTTAACCAGCAAGGGGTCAACCTAGCAATTATGAGTGCATGATACTTGTACTATTAAACTAGCACTCATGAGTGCTTGAAACCTGTTCTATTCAAATCTTACTGTACCGTCAGTGATATATTGTTGTTTCACTCTTTCGACAAATGTACTTATTGTAAGTCACTTTGGATAAAAGCGTCTGCTAAATGTAAATGTAAGCCCCCGACCGCTAAGCCCTGCTCCCAAAGGCCCTGCAGCACGACTGGAGCTCACAGTTGGTTTGTGTGGGAAACATGAACACGAACCCTTTCTTTTAAAAGGCAAAAACAAAAACAACAAGGAGAATTTCACTTAAAACTAAAACTAAATGTATATGGGCAAAATGATAGAATAGACTCTCAGAATAGAATTTCACAAGTTACAATAGGATACATATAACCCAAATTGTTCCACAATATCAATGACAAAAGACCACAGGCCTACCTATAGAGGACCACCGTGCTAGGTGTAATGATAACCATTTACCAAGCCATCCCCGTAATACTTAGCATCAATATAATTAAAGTAAAGTAATGCTATATGCTAATGCTACAAAGCAAAGCTGTTGGAAGCTGACACACCAGACATGAAAGGAGTAGCTTCCTCATCTATAGACATCTATATATTCTCAGAGGTAACTGAGAGAACACACCTCTCTCAGAAGGATACATCCCACCGTATGCATCATGGGATATATCCCACCATATGCATCATGGGATATATTCCACCTGCTACATATGCATCATGGGATATATCCCACCATATGCATCATGGGATATATCCCCTTGAGCTACCACCTTACCGAGGAGTTTGCGTGCCCCAAGGATCCTAGGAGCTATGTTGTCGGGGGCTTTATGCCCCTGGTAGGGCCACCCAAGGCAAACAGGTCCTGGGTGAGGGACCAGACAAAGAGTGGCTCACAAGACCCCTCATGATGTATACAAACATTGGAAACAAGTTTCCCTTGCCCGGACGTGGGCCACCGGGGCCCCCCTCTGGAGCCAGGCCTGGAGGTGGGGCTCGATTGCGAGCGCCTGGTGGCCGAGCCTATTCTCACGGGGCTCGGCCGGGCACAGCCCGAAGAGGAAACGTGGAACCCCCTTCGCACGGGCTCACCACCTGTGA